>JAJLSF010000458.1:0-20303 GCA_030567395.1 Citeromyces hawaiiensis
TCTCGTAAACTATGAGCAGCAAGAAACCCCTTCTCCTGAACCACACCACTTTCTCTTATAAAAACCACCCCAAGATCCACTTTATGAGCACTTTGAACATACCGTGCTATTCGAAACATCCTTTGCAGCGCCTCACGATTGTTGGTCACCAGAAATGACTTTCCCTCGATAGCAGGCAAAAGATGCGAGTCAACAGATTCTCGCCATAATCGCGTATTGTGCATCATTTCGTGATAGTTCAAGTCGATGACCGAAGTGTCCAAATTCTTTAAAACTCTTTGGTAGTCAAAGTTCCCCAGCAGCATCCAATTCTGGTCTTTGAGTAATGAAAAGTCTATTTTGGACGTCTTCATGAGCTCGTGCACCTCCGTGTCCATTTCGGAGTGACGATAATAGAGTCTTTTTAAGAAATTCCAGAGATGGAAATCTGGGTTTTTGAAGATGCGATTAAATTCATCGAATTTCCTTTTAGCTTCAAAAGGCTCGAAATACAGTTCACTCAACATGCGCTGTACTTCTTTGTTCCTTGCATACTGGAAACTGTTCTTAGGGTTTCTATATATATGCGAGTTTTTCTCAAAGTTTAAAGACAGAATACGATCCCATCGTTGATGCAAGTTATTATCAAAGGTCATGTCTGGATCCAAGATTCGCACGGCCGTAGATACAGCATCCACAATATCCGGCTGCCGAAGCAGCACGCAATCGTGGAGGATGAACTTGAGGTGCCGTGTTGGAACTAGCATGATGCACTAGATGGTGTGCGGATGTGATGCCTAGTACTTAATTTTATAAGACTCCTTCTTTTTGTTGTTCTTGTTCTTCTTTTTCGAAGTCTCAAGTAGTCCTGACTTTGAAGGCTGGGGCTCTGGGTTCCTCTTTCTCTTTTTCCAGGGCTTGTCGCCTCCCAGAGTTCCCGATTTGGAGGGTCTCGGTGGAGGCACCGACTGGTAGTTTGTCATTCTGTTTGAGCTTTGAGGCTGCGGTCTTTGGGGCTGCGAGTTACCTGAGCGTGGCTTCGGAGCCGGAGCCCGATGCTGAGCCCGACGTTGAGAACGATTCTGAGACCGCGGGTTTTGAGGCTGTGAGTTCTGCGGCTGAAATTTCTGAGCTTGTGGTTTCTTCTCAGAAAGCCTTCTATCGTTATCCCTCATCTTATGACGAGGCTGATGATTCGTCACAAGTGACTGCTCATACAAATCCTCATCTTCTCTTGCTCTCTTTTTGAGCATGGTGAAATACTGCTGTCTCAACTCCTTAGGCAAGTTGTTCCCCGTATAAGCAGACCCATTCAAGTTTGGAGTACGCGAAGACCTCGGCTCGTAGCACTCGTCGCCATAGTGACCTCTAGATGCACAATTGTAACAGTATATATCAAAAGGGAGTGCTTTCTTTTCATCGGAATTTACAGTCAAATAACTTCTCCATATAGAGGGACATCTCTCATCAAAGTGGTTTTTAGACTCACAGTGAGTGCAAAAAGTTCTAGCCTTCTTTTCAGAACATTGATTTTTGAAATGGCCCTTTTTACCGCAATTAGAACAAACCATCGACTTTGGGCACTGAGTCTCATAATGATCATCTACTGCTCCGCATGCATGACATACTACAACTTTACATTTGGCCCTTATGTGACCTCTTCTATGACAGTTGCTGCATATGGGACCCGTCACCGCGTCTGTTCTTCCGAAATACCGTCCCTCTCCTCTCAAGTCGATGAGCTCGTCCGGGTCGTTGTTGACTTCGTCCATGGAGAGTGACTGGTTCACGTCCTTGAGCAGAGCCGGGTTTGTGTCTATCATGAAAGATCTAGATGTTAGGGAGGGAGACAAGATGAATACTTGCCCATTCTGTACCTCAGTCATAGTGTTGGTGTGAAAAAATTTAATTTTTGAAAACTTCCACAAATGCCCTCATATGTTGGGAAATAGTTAAATGGCCATCAAGATGAAGAGACCTCTCAGCTGAGACCTTTTTTTTTTCCCTTTGCATATTCAAGCGAAGTATTTAAAGCTCTACCCACCGACATGGAAAAAGAGGTTTTGACTGCAGGTGAGGTATTCAATGAGTGAAAGTGCTTTCACTGATTTGTTAGAGCAGTTTATTCGCAGTTGAGTCTGTAGTGAGTTATTCTGTGGCTGTCTGGCAACTTGGTTGGACTCACAGAGAATCTTATTTTGCTTTTGTTAAATTGGGGAGCTCGTTGCCAAAAATTCAACACGGACCTTTACAATGGCGCGTGGGTTGTTCTCCGATTTGAATTCTCGGGCATAATAGCTGCCTTGTCTGATTCGTAAAACGTTCTGCGAATAATTCTGTCTAATCTAGATATCGTGAATGGAAATTGTGCTGCTAACAACCAAAGACTTCTTTGTCGTTAGTTGCAGTCTACGGCACTCCAAACGAAAAAGATTCTCGGCCTTAACATCACCAGATTGTGCTTTCCATCTGTAAACTCCTGATATCTTACGTCCAGGTTATACTCTCAGGGAGGAGTTTAAATAAACAATCCAAGACACTGAAGGCTGGCAGGATCATTTTATTGCTAGAAAAGATTATCTAATTGACGGACTTATTTTGGAGTAGATAATGAATATGCATAGAAGATGGTCGAGTCTAGGAAAATTGAGAAGAGAAATCAAATATCTGCTCATGCCAGACGTAAGGACAGGTCACGTGTTAACAAAAGCTTCTAAGCTCACATTTCCTCACCATTGTAATAAACACGCTCAACCTGACAAATAGACACGTTCCGAATTTGCACCTATTTAGAAAACGTTTTCATTGTTTAACCTCCACTTTATCTCATCTGCACGGGGGCACCAAGGATGCGATCTAGAATGGAACTCTAACAATAGCGATCTTGATATTGCATCATCTAGATCGCAAGATAGACTTGGTGAATATTAACTAGGAGCTCTCACCTTCAGTCATTTAATTCATGCTATATTTAATTGCGGTATTCTTATTGGAATGAACAATTCTTGGAACAACAGACGTAGATCAGCGCATGGGTACATTCAACAAGATCAGCCCAGCCGCAAAAAAATAGGATTAAAGACAACCACAAAGAGATTCATCAGGAGGTCTGACAACATAACCTGTCTTCTCGACCTGTTTCAATAGCGTTGATGGGCACGTTTCTGTTGTTTCCAGGCTGCTCGCTATGTCCAGAATCATTATGCAAGTCTCGAAGGCTCGGAGAGGCCTGCATTCCCTGAAAGCAGCGGCAGTGGCAACTTGCATCCCTCACTATCTCGATTTGTATTACAATTACAAGCCTTTAATACTCCAAAGTCCTATAAAGCGAACCTTGTTCAGTCAAGTCATCTCAAGTCCTTACAAGAAAAAAAAGACTTTTCTCTCTACAAACTACAAGCCAGTAAAATACCTAAACTCTCTGGGACCCTATACGACTGTTCGCAAAAATGAGCTATGTCTTGAAAAAAGATAGAGTGCCCGTATGACTCAACTAGTCCATCTCCTCCTAGACAACAGAAAGAGATGAAAACTGCTTGATGAGGTTAAAGCCCAACCTACAGTAAACTCAGTGAAAAAGAAGCTATCTGAAAGGTTAAATCCCTACTTTAAAGCTCCATGATCCCACTACAGAGATACTCGTATGCTAAAAATGAAAGAGGTTTTCCGTAAGGACAATCCTCACATTATAACCCAACTTTTTAGCATTTCCGCTTAGCTCCAGCCATCCGTGCACCACCACAAAAAATTCACCATGGCAGAAGTTGTTGACAAGATCAAGAACATGGTAGTTTCCGACGGCCCGAAAAAGCAGCAGAAAAAGGGAAAGCCACAGCTGGAGCTGGACCCGCAGCCGCAGTTCATCGACGACCGTATCAAGTTGTTTGACGAGTTGAAAGCTGAGTATGACTCATTTGTCGCTTCCCAGGAGAGAACCCCTATCAAGATCACTTTGAAAGACGGAACCGTTAAGGAGGGAACTGCATGGGAGAGCTCGCCGTTTATGATCGCAAAGGAGATTGGAAAGTCTTTTTTGGAGCGTCAGGTAATCTCCAAAGTTGATGGAGAGCTTTGGGATCTAGAACGTCCATTTGAAAAAGACTGTAAACTTGAGTTTTTCGATTTCTCCACCGACGAGGGTAAAAGAGTATTCTGGCACTCTTCTGCCCACGTTTTGGGAGAAGCGTGCGAGTGTCACTACGGAGCTCATCTATGTTTCGGTCCTCCAACCGAAGATGGGTTCTTTTACGACATGTCGATCAATAGCGGAGAAACCGCAGTTTCACAAACCGATTTCAGTAACCTAGAGCAAGTTGCGAAAAAGGCCATCTCGCAGAAGCAAAAATTTGAGAGACTTGTGGTTTCTAAGGAGAATTTGCTTAAAATGTTTGCCTACAACAAGTACAAAGTGTACATGATCTCCACCAAAGTACCCGATGGAACTTCCACCACGGTGTACAGATGCGGTCCTTTGATCGACTTGTGTGTTGGTCCTCACGTGCCTCATACCGGAAGAATCAAGGCTATGAAAGTGTTGAAGAACTCGTCGAGTTACTTTTTGGGCGACGCAGAAAACGACTCGTTGCAAAGAGTCTACGGTATCTCTTTCCCCGATAAGAAGATGATGGACGAGCACATGAAGTTTCTGGCTGAGGCTGCACTGAGAGACCACCGTAAAATCGGCAGAGAACAGGAACTTTTCTATTTCAATGAAATGTCGCCAGGCTCGTGTTTCTGGCTCCCCCACGGGACCCGTATTTACAACACTCTGTGCGATCTGATGAGAACCGAATACAGAAAGCGAGGCTACGACGAAGTGATCACCCCAAACATGTACAACTCCAAGCTGTGGGAAACCTCGGGCCACTGGGCAAATTACAAGGAGAACATGTTCACCTTTGATGTGGAGAAGGAAAGTTTTGGATTAAAACCCATGAACTGTCCGGGCCACTGTCTTATTTTCAAGTCACGTGAGAGATCCTATAGAGAGCTCCCATGGCGTGTTGCTGATTTTGGTGTGATCCATAGAAACGAGTTCAGCGGTGCTCTTTCTGGGCTTACCAGAGTGCGTCGTTTCCAGCAGGACGATGCTCACATTTTCTGTACCGAAGACCAGATTGAGGACGAGATCTCTAGCATTTTCGACTTTCTCAAGTATGTGTATGGTATTTTCGGGTTCCACTTCAAAATGGAACTGTCGACAAGGCCAGAAAAGTATGTCGGAGAGATTGAGACCTGGAACAGTGCCGAGGCTAAGCTGGAATCCGCTTTGAACAAGTGGGGAGGCGACTGGGAGTTGAATGCCGGAGACGGGGCTTTCTACGGCCCGAAAATCGATATCATGATTTCCGACGCTTTGAAAAGATGGCACCAGTGTGCCACTGTGCAACTGGACTTTCAGCTGCCCAACAGGTTCGATCTGGAGTATCGCTCCAAGGACGAGGCTGGTGATTTGAGCAGACCCGTTATGATTCACAGGGCCATCTTGGGATCTGTAGAGAGAATGACCGCCATCTTGACAGAACATTTTGCTGGCAAATGGCCGTTCTGGCTTTCTCCCCGTCAAGTTCTTGTTGTGCCAGTAGGTGTCAAGTACTTTGACTATGCGCAAAAGGTGCAGAAGCAGTTGAGCGGTGAGAACTTTTACGCCGATGTGGATTTGAGTGGTAATACTTTGCAGAAGAAGGTGAGAACCGGTCAATTGCAAAAGTATAACTTTATCTTTATTGTTGGTGAGCAGGAGTCTTTGATGGAGTCGGTCAATATTAGGAATAGAGACATCCAGGAGCTGCAGAACAAGAATGAGATGGTTAAGTTGTTGGAGGTGATTCCAAAGCTGCACAGTTTGATGAGTGAGAAGAGGGCGGATAATGCTTTGTAGACAGTGACAACAGCGACGAGCTTAGCGAGGAGATGTTTAAAGAAATGATTCTGTGTGAGCGAGCGACGAGCGGAGCGAGGAACAATGACAGTAGGAGAAGTGATCCTCAAAGCGACAAGCGTAAGCGAGGAGCAGTTGATGACTTCTAGTATTCGAGAAAGTGATTTATGAGCATCTCTTGAGGGGATGGGTTCTCATTAGGTCGCAAATCCTTCATTGTGCCCTGTGCCCTATGCCTTGTCCTGTGCCTTGTGCCTCAGGAAAACCCCCAAAAGCTGGTTACGTAATCCTCTTTTTCTGACAGTGTTCGATTAGACAACCTTTAATATTCCACATATGAACACCGCCTCCATTGGGTTTCCTTGCCCCTTGTGCAAAACAAAAATGAAAAGTCAGGTCTCAATTGACTACTCCCCCTATATAGTCACCTCTTGGTGGGGATGGATCAATAAGATGTATTAACTACTATAGCTTTATATCAGTTAGTCACTCTGAAAAGTCGGTGGGAAAGTCCTGTGGCTATTCGCCCAGCTTTCCACGGAAAGATTCCCGAGTAATGACACTTGAGCATCGTCATTACCTAGGCACAAGCCCAACATTATGCTCCACTGCTAATGCACTATGTGCAGTAGACCGTGTAAGGCAGAGACGTTTACTTGGTCGCTTGAGGTCTATCAAAGTCGGTGTATGTACATCAATAATAATCAGCCCGACCCTCCTGTGTGGGTGATGTTACGCATGTCGAAATTGGATTTTACTTTATCTGGCAACCAGCACGTCTTGCATAGTTCTAGACTGCTTAGCTGAACTCCATTCTAGCGAATTGTTAGACAGTTCATTTTATGTTCTAGACTACGCATGCAAGCACATCGCATGCTGTAATGGGAATTGGCAGCAGGTGACTTGGTCCTGTTGAATCCAATCAGTTTCATAATGATAGAGTCATGAATTCATACCACAATGTGAAGTTTTGGAATCCAGCAACAAGAACAACCCAGTGTTAGGGACGGCTATGTTTCTCAGTTTAGAAACTAATTTGACTTCACCCCCACTGCAGATGTGTAAAAAATGCCACGACAAAAAGCCATAATCCCGATATCGATCCCAGGCTAGAGGGGATGTATCAATTCACTCTTCTCATTAGTAGGGAACCAAAAAGAATCCATAGAAGTAACAGAAGGAGATAGGTTTAAGCGTTTTTGTCTGCTTATTAGTACGTTGAGAAATAATTTCAACAGTGCTCACATAGTGATATATGTGCCTCGTGTAGTGAGGGTTTAGCACGTGCTTATGTATTCCCGTGTCCCAGACACAGTCCGAGCATTTGCTGAAAGAAAAATACCACCAGCTTTGTTGTAATCATTGCAAGTGATACCATAAGTTATCTCCGAGAAGAAATGGTTAAACAAACTCCATCTCCTATGATATGCTTGAACAGTGTGTCCAATGACAAGTCTAATCAATATAGACCATGCTTTCTGCACTCATATATATCTATCAAAGCTGGAAGCCATTACGTTTGGCTATTCCATTGAGGTCACATGTGCAGTCTTCATTACTTGCATGAAACTAATTGGCACCTACGAAGATTGTATATGTGAGTAGAAGGCTTCATGCCTAGTAATGTAAAGCAGGCAATTTGGAGACGGATAACTCAATACATAATACCCACAACAAAGGGAAAAAAGCAGACACCCGCTGCCAATTTATTTATGTGTGGTCGAGATGAGTTCAATTATCTCCCACATATGCTGTTGAATAACCGATGATACTTCCAGTCTTATATTCCACTATCAACAAAGCGCGAAAATAATTACAGCCATGCGCAGACTACAGCTGTTGTTGTCTTTGATTTCTTGAAGCTCAAATTACAAATCGATGCCGTTCTGTTCAAGCCCTAAAGTAAGAGACAATGGGATGGTTCCACAATGTCGAGTACAATAGCGGAGGAAAGTACCGAATCGTCTTTGTCGCTTTGCTCCAAAGACTCACTATATATTATCATCCCGTTCTGGAACACTAGAGGAGATACTAGAGCCAGGATTATATACATTAGTACTGTACGGGTTTGCGCTTCCTTGTTCCTTTCTTATCTTTTCCCACGAGGACAATTGCGTCACTTGAGGTTTTTCCGGTCTGCTCTCAAACGGATCATCCGCTTCTTCCGGATCGTTGTCGTAATTTTCTTCAACTTTCCCGCGCCGTACATTTTCCCACGATCCCGAAATGCCAGACTCCGGACTCGAACCACGCTCGCTTGACTCGCCGCCTTTCCTGCCGAATAAATCTCCGGAAGAGAGTATTCCCGGAGAGCGCGTGTGGTTTGCATCGAGCGGAATCGAACGCGGGTCCTTCATTATTTTAGAAGCATCTCTGGAAGAGTTTAGGTAGTAAACGTAAGCGTGTCCCACAGAATGCGTAGGAAACTTATACACCAATTTGGCTGGGATCGATTCTGAGCCCTTTGATTCTACAAAGTGGTTCCTCTGATTAGGGAAAACATACGAATAAAAAAGTATCGGAGCAGTCAACGTGGAAACCAGCCCGAGCCCCAATGCTGAAAGCGGGTTGACTTTGAGAAAATTCCTCTGCTTGTAGTATCTGAGTGCGTATGGAGATGTCAACCCGACAAAAAATGAGCAGTAGTTGATCGTGAGAAACGAATTTTTCGCCTTGTCGTAGAATTGGTACAAGTCCTTTCTCTCCTCCTGTGAAAGCTGCTTGTCCAGATCGTAGATCTCTGTGGCTTCTTTCTTAGCCTCTTCCATCAATTGCTGAGCATTCATTTTCAGTATATATATTGTGGGGTAATATATATTGTGGAATAGGTCTTTCGATTTTATAAGCTCCCAAGCTTGCGGTTTGTCGCAATTGAAGCTGAGTATGAGAATGTGCTGATCTCAGGCTTCGGAGGGTTCGGTTTTAATCTCTACGTGCTCCGGTCGTTCTATGCAAGTTGATGCATGGTCTACGGCGCCGAAGCGGGTTGCATTGATTGACTTGAAATGTTATAATATGTTTCTTTTGCACCTCAGACATTTCAGGAGGTGTTGGAAGAGCTCAACTTGATCGATCCTGTTCTCAGGTTTGAAAGGCTTAATACATCCGAGAAAAGAACCTTTACTGTATATGGTGTTGGTCTAAATTGATCTAAGCCTTTTCTGCACAATTACAACACGCGAGCTCAAGTATCAAGAAGTTCAGTCATTATGATCTGTTGATTATATCCAATAAGTTATTTGCTATTGTTATCCAGTGTCAAAATCCCTCGTTGAGTATGGTTCTGCTGTCAGCAAACCCAACCAAATATCGAATGAACGGGTAGTTGGCGCGCTTTTACGTCAATAAAATTGCCGAAATGATGAACTTGGTGATTTTGCTTCTTGAGGGATCCACGGTGTCAAGAATTGGCAAAGCCTCTGATGAGCGGTATCGCATGGATTGAAGTTTACAGTGGACCAAGAAGGCTACTACCTTAGTTCTCGGTTGCGATCATCCGTTGGTCGGATGAGTTGACTTATGACCAAGCCTTTCCAGGTTGCATGTTTTGGCCTTTCACGATCGACCGTCCCCCGACCGAGAAAACTCAACGTCTCATGACAGAGTGTCTCTTGCTTGACTAAGCACTGCTTGAGAAGCATGATGGAGGATTTCCATATAGTTTCAAGTGGAGCTTTTTGGAAATTGCATGCTGAAAAAGACCGCATTTGACGTTTATTTTTTCACCATACCACTAAAAGGGGAAAACTCCAAATACACAAGTACATTGTCACTTTTTCCAGATTCAAATAATTATCAAAAGACAGCGTGTGTACACAAGGAGATAGAACCATTGGCAAACGAAGTTGTCAATCGATATGAGGTGAAGAAAGCTTTCGGCTACAGGATGTCAAATGGGTAACATATTAAGCTGAACCCATCTGATATGTATACGGTCACCTCGAATACCTCCGCTTTCATTAATGCAAATTGCGCAACAGCAAAGCTCCTTTGCGCATGAGATCGTTTTAATGATATTCGATTAGAGGTCAATCAGAGCCTTCTTTTTCTTTCACTCCACTCTGCGGATCTCTACAGTATACGGAAATATTAATGCATGGCGATTCGGAAGCCTTATGAACACTCATTCAGATCCGGATCGTCAGAGAACTTTGGAGGTGAGGAGTTTAAACAGCAAAAGGCGCAAATTAAACCAGCTTTTGGAGGAGATTACGTTAGGAAGGTTGGCTTAAAACACTAAAGTGTTTAAAAAATTCGTGAGACTAGCCTCACAAATGGGTACACTGGCTGTTTGGTCTCTCTTGAGTTGAATTCATGCCACATTGTCAAAAGCTACAGCCCGTCTAAATAAAATGAATGCATATATCTCACCATTCGGTACTTTTTTGGAAAATAGCTACAAGTTGAGTAGGAGTATTCGAGACAGCATGTGGGGAGAATACATCACGCGAGAAAGACAGAAAAAAGTGATTCCATGTTTACCAAAACCTTCTTCTGGCTATTTTTTATTCGTTTCCTTTGAGTGAAATTTAACTCTTAGAGCTGATAGAATTCTCACGGTGAGATAATCTAGTGTGGGACTTCATGCAATGATCACGCCCGTACACCATCGAGTAAACTTGTTCCTTCAAAGAGTACAAACTACATTTTGATTACAACAAACTTAAGCTCCCGCCTCGTTGCTAATCACCTACCAAATATAGGGCATTTTTGAGTAGAATGATGAACAGTAACTATTTACTTCCTCAGCTAATGCTCATGATACTCAGCTACGCTTCGTCACAGCCACAAATAATAAATAATAAATAATAAATAAACAGACAGCCCTTCAGCACTTGATGCGCTTCGTTGCAATAAATAATGACGCAGCTACGCTTCGTCATTACGTTATCAGTCGTTACGTTACGCTTCGTCATTTAACCCCTCCAGATCCTCCTGATACTCCTTTTTAGCAAACCTCAGTCCACAGTACCCGCAAGTATTTGCCCTTTTTTGATCAATATTGATAAAAATCTTGGGATGACCCTGTGGCCCGCCATTCCCATCACAAACGGCCACACTAGTATGTCTCAAGAACCTGATTGGTTGCTTAGAAATCAAATCAATTGCCGCGAACGGACGCGGCTGGTCTGCGATGTTTTTACCTATGAATCTCGGATTGGTCTCTTGAACATCGACCCTGCGTCTTTGCGAGGGGGACCATTTTGCGATTCTATTTGGAGCTTGCTGGTCCAGGTTTTTCGGGTCTACAAGTCTTATATCCACAGCACGAGCTTCGCGGGGAATGACACCACCTTCTCTGCCAATAATCTGCTTAGTGTTACGAACCAATCTGTTGAGCATAATAATAAAACTCCAAATTGCACTCAAAACCTCAATGAGTTCGGAAGCTGAGCAGAGAAGAGTCCTTAGAGAACGACGGGCGGCAAAGTTTTCACAAAATGGAGGAGCAAGTCGACTGAGTAAAATAACAGGGATAAACAACTCCAAACTCTCGGCTGAATCGCCATCAGAAAAACGGGAACCTCATGCACCTCTGGAGGCTCCTTCAGGCTCCCACGTAATTCATCAAGATCCCGATGTAATCGACTTGGGACAGGAGGAGGAGAAGCCAGATTTGGACAAAATCCTCCAGTCCATGTTCCAAAATGCCGGTCCTGGATTGGGGTCACAAGACCTGAACGCTGGTGACCTTTTTAAACAGTTTCTAGAAACTCCCCCGGGGGATGTTCCTCCAGCTATGTCTGGTAGTAATGTAGAGGATGAAAAATTCAAGTACGGGTTTATGATGACTCGATTTGTTTGCATGCTAACGTTGCTCGTTTACGATTACATCTATAACGAAACCAGTCCGTCGCTTTTCAAGCACAAAGACCAAGTTTTCGGCAACAACTCGTTCTACTTCTATTTCTTGACTGTCGAGCTTGTTTTTCTTGGGGCTTACTTTATGAAGATCAGTCGCGCAAAGTACCAAAGCCAGTCGTTTCTTGTGGGGTTCTTACCGCCGCAAGCAAAAAGCATAGTTTCCGTAGTGCTCAAGTATTACTCTCTACTACAGAACTTTTTGTTTGATTTGAGCGTGGTGGTTGTGTTCTGGGGGTGTGTTAGTGTTCTTACTAGATAGTTAATTGATGTTTCAGTGGTGGGTTTACCTGAAAAAGTACAATAGCCGTCTCCCACTCAATATATTTATCTATGCACATGACAAGCTGACCGATATGAGTATGTAAGTACAAGCCTATGATACTCTGTTCTATATATTATCGAAAGGATCGCAAACCTCGATGCATCATGCATGTGTTGAAAAGATAGGAGATTCATGAACTTAAGAGAAGCCAAAATTTTAACGCATGAATTGGCTTTTTCTTTTTTACAAACGCGAAGGTTTCTCCTCGAGATCTTAGTGGTCTCGGCCGAAGGAACCACTTCTTGGCAACTCTCATGATCGAAAACCTTTGAAGGTGTCTCAGAAACACGGGGGTCAAAATAACACGTTCATCGAGAACAGAAAAGGGACTTCTGATCTTTCAGGTTGCTTCGACTGCCACTGATAAAAATTTAAAAGCTTGCAACGGATACACTAGAGCAGGAAAATCAGAACCTGTGAAGCTAAAGGCTAGAGGTCAAGAAAATTTCTCTGTTCGACTTCCACCAATCCGATAGCCTTTGTTCATCAAAAGTCTTTCAGGTTCTCTCTAAAAGACTCCTCCCAAAGATGTTGTAATCAGAGTGCTGCCTCAACCAAGCTTCCTTTGTTAGTTTCTATGTCTTCTGCAACCACATTTTCTGGAATTTTGTCAACCAGTGTGAAATATTGCCCAAACTTTCTACAATTGATTTAGAATTATATTTGAAAGTTGTTAATAAAGCAGTTTTTGTGGCACAAAAAAATTTGGACTCACTCAATGCGATGAAGGATGTACCCGCTATCTATACTGGGACGTACATGAGCGGATGCACAGATGACGGAATGGCTTCATCTAGAGAGTTCGTTCTAACAGTTGTAAAGTAAAGGCTCGAAGTGTTGTAGAATATCACTCTTTGAAAAAGATCGAGACCACTGTAGAGCTGAATACTGTTTCGCAAAAAGAACGAAAAGAGCCCTCATAAGAATCAACACGCCTGTTCTAATGCACCTTATGTTCTTCTTTCTTAAGACTTGCTTCTTCCCGGAACCCTCAGCAACTCATCAGTTAGGTTGCACACAACTGGGATTTTATAGACATCTATACTCCACTATTCCGACAAGCTGTCAAAGGTTACATCGATGAAAAAGCAACCTTTTTAAATCACCATCTCCTTCAAATATGTGGTGCCTGAAGACAAGAACAGCATATTAGTGACCTCATTGGATGCAGTGTTTTAGCTGTTTATCTCTGTCTGGCTGCAATGTGACTGTTGATCCATTCCGGTGCCTTTTCAACGTTTTTGATGTACGTTTGACACAACATACCTCAAATCTGCCAGTACTGTGCCTTTGGTCAGTATTATCACGATAACGGGGAGTTCATACGCTATAGAAATGATTGCCATACTTGACATACTTGGCCTCGAGAGTTCCGAGGGCACATCCAAGGTAAAAATAATAGGAAAAAATCTCGCTATTACGATCTCATGTGATCTTGATCTTATTATCATTCTTCAAAAATTTTGAGAAGGGTCACCAGATGAGAAGTCACAATATATTATGCACGCTTATGCAGGAGTTTTCAAGAGGTCAGCTGTATATACACATTTACTTTTACATTCAAAAGACTTGACGAAAAGTCAATTTCGGGCAAAGCATATACGGTAAGACTCAAGTGGAAAGAACCGTCTTCATAACATCGCCTTTATAATAGTGCTGATCAATTCTGGCTCTTGTACGCCAACTTTCTTTGCACTTTCCCTGACATTTATCTGGGAAAGGTTGTAGCGAGGGTGGGAGGACTTTGTTTTGTCTTTTCTCCGGCTTGAGACAAAATTTGCTATTTCTGTTCCAGGACTCACACATTAGACATTTATATGCATGCATATGGATATGAAAAAGATTCTGATCAGACCTTGGGACCTCAGTCTGAGCATAATGCTACGATATGGGAAGCAGATGCCAAAAATATCTGGTGAGATATTCACTAAAAATAAGCCATTGAGTGGCTTATTTAGACACCTCAAACAGAAAGTCCAACATCCATTACTCTATTTATCATCCTCCCCAACAATCTCCATCCACGACTTTCCCTCCTTCTCAAGCAAATCGGTCAGCTCGCTCTTGATCTTGTACGCAAGCCCAGGACCTTTGTAAGCAAAAGCGGTGTACAGCTCCACAAACGTGGCGCCAGCTTTGCCAAACTCCAAAGCATCCTTGCCCGAGTCGATCCCGCCACATCCTACAAGAACCAGGTTCGAGTCCTTGGTGTACTTTCTTAACGTGCGGAGAGCTTGTAACGAAAGCGGCTTGAGTGGCTTACCAGATAACCCGCCAGCTTCTGCTATTACATCCTTGGAGCCCAAAAGACCCTGAGGCCTCTGGATGGTGGTGTTGGAAACGATGATTCCGTCAACACCGCCAGTCTTTGCACTGGATGCGATACTTTTGATTTCCGCTTCGCTAAGATCAGGAGCCACTTTTACGAGAACTGGCGGTTTTCTGTTCTTATCCACTTTTAAACCAGACAAATTGTCTCTCTCTTTAACGACGCTCTTTAGTAACTCAGTCAGTTTCTCTTCGCCTTGGAGATCTCTCAGTCCTGGGGTATTTGGAGACGAAACATTAATGACCAAGACATCCGCAAACTCTCCCATTCTCTGGACCCCCTTTACGTAGTCGCCAACTTCCTCGCCGTTCTTGTTTTTCCCTAAATTGACAGCCAACATTTTGTTCTCGTACAAGGAGTTGGAACCAAGCCCCACAGCCAAGTCCCAGTACTTTTCGAGTCTTGTTCTGAGCCTTGCCAAAACTGCAAAATGCCCCGAGGAGTTGAAGCCATATCTGTTGATAGCAGCATCTTCTTTAGGCAGACGGAAAAATCTAGGCTTTGGATTACCGGGTTGCGGCTCGGGAGTTACAGATCCTACTTCAACATAGCTAAATCCGCAGCTGTACAAAGCATCCATCGCCTCTGCGTCTTTATCGAGACCAGCAGCAACACCAACTGGGTTAGTGAGCGTCTTACCGAAAACATCAACCTTGAGCTTGTCGGAATCCTTGTCGTTAAACAAACGTGGGGACAACCCGTACTTCATACACAAGATACCAACTTGGTGACCTTGTTCGCCGTCGGTAACCGTTCTGATAATAGGACAGAGTACGTATTCATGGATACTGGAACGGGCATCAAAAAAGTAAAGAGCAGCTCCAGTTCCCAAAGCTGCCAGAGCCAACAACTGAGGAACAGAAGATCTTATAGCACTGCTCTTACCGTTCGCAAGCTGAGACTGAAAGAGTCCCCTAGCAAGCTTCGGAGACTGTGCGCCCGATTTTTTCAAAATGTGTCTAAACATACCGTTTCTCAGAAAACTCGTCAGTTGACTAATTTAAGGGTGTGGTCTGATCGTATGCGGTGTCTGGGTGTGGCTCATGCAAAGCAAAACTCTCGAGCGTGCCGTTATCAATCACTATACCATTCTCGATAACGTCTAGGAAATGGGGCATTTTAAGTCGTAGCCATTGAAAAAAAAAATTTGCAGTTTTTATTTCCATTTTTTCCAATAGCCAAACCGTCATTAGGGAGTACTTTTTCTCTCTTTTGGTGTTCCAAGAGAGCCCGCAAATGTGGATAGAGGGATCAGGATCTGTAGTTATCTCTCTCAAGAGCTTCCCCCACATTGTCTCGCACCCCATGGGAACTTTAAGCACTACAGACATGGTGGATTTCAGCATCGGAGACCTCCGACTCGGCTCTACATCTTTCTTCATAACGTAAATGCTAAAATGTGATTGTTGAAGGTTTTGCTCACATCGCCCTATAAAGCGCTTCAATTCTTTCTTACTGGTGAGACGTTTTGAGTCCTCTTCAACTTTGTCCCATACTACCCAAATGTAGTTGAGAGGGTAGTCTTGCATTTGCATCTTTATCATATCCAGCTGGGTCTGGAACGCTTCAGCTTCTACAGGATCAAGCAAGGCCAATCGCGATGCACACTTTTGGTAAATGTGTATGTCTGGTTTTTCTTCGAATTCTATTTCCTTAAGGCTCTGGCCCTGTCTGCGGGATACGGTGCGCAGGCTCAAATCGTCATTGGGCACCGGCTCAAACTGTTCCATTATTTTGGGCTTCTTGTACCCGAAAAATCTCGATAGTTTACCTCTCATTCGTGGCCTTTCCACAGTCTTTTGAGGGGCTGTAGTCATCTTGGTTTTGGTTTTGTGCACCCTTAATCCGTGCGGCTCAAATGATAAATTATATGATATAAGAAAAACGATTTGGTTTAGACACGACCTGCAAACACATATGCACATTCATGCACGGATGGCGGAATGGCCTCATCTAGAACGGTCCCTTCAATGGGCACTGATATCTGTAGAGAGGTCAACCAAATTATTGTTTATTTATTGGGTTGCAGTAAGGCATAGCTCTTCCATCGGAAAAACGGGTCTTGTTTGTTGATTTTTCTACGAAAGAATATCGCATGCTGTGTTGCTTAAGAAGTGAACATTTGCGCATGGTCGCAGGCTTGAATCCTGCCGGTGTTGTGTCTCATCTTCCGTAAATAATTGATGTACCATCAGAGGGAGCCCTTGAAACATTCGCTTCTACCCAATCTATTCCTTCAAGCGCAGCTCCCACCTCCTTGAGTACTTTAGACACATCAATCAAATTGATAGTTTGACCATCATCGTTATAGTCAGATCCTGAAGCTTAATCTTATAGATTGTTGCTTTGACCAGTCTTCTCTCCATGTATATCATATTGCTTATGAACGCAAGTGGATCCTCGGGAAGGAGCAGCCACAAACTACGTGAGATCTTTTCGTGATCAACTGGTTCTGCAATGAGAGAGTTTTAGCCTGTGATTCGGTCTAAAAAATCGATTCTCAAGAGGCAGATCTATCACCTCAAATATCGTGCTTGAAAATGCAGAGAGGTTTGCAAAAGTCAAGTAGAAAACTAGACGCGTCTAAGGAGAGATGCTGAAAAATAATCAATGTCAAAGGGTCAAGTAATAGATTGAATTTTCTTATAATATGCCATCATGCATGAAAGCCCCAACTGATATCATTTTGAGTGGGCGGCGGGGGCAGATATCTGGACTACTGACCAAAAGAGCTTTCTGCTTCTTTTACCGACATGTTGCACCACAATTATAGTAGAGCCGAGCTGAACGTAGTAATGCAAAATGCTCGACTCAATCCCAATCCACCTTACAGATAATCCGAGTCTGTGGAGCTTCCTATTCTACAGATTTCCTTTCAATTGCTTCAACCCAAAAGACAACCACCCATAAACACCGCTGAATGATACAAATCATCTTTTCAAAGCCCTGGACAAAAACACGAAAGAAAACAATGAATGCATGTATTATACAATTTGTCTTATTAAAAGTCGAAGCGTGATTTGGAGCAAAACAATCACGAAAACCTCGCCAGAGCTGGACCAAGAACATCAGGCTCCTCATCCTTATGACCTGTCGCCTTTGCTCTATTCTCCTTCTCCATGGCCAGATTCTTCTGCACTCTAAGCTTGCGCTCGTCTACAACATTTTGCTTCTTCTTTCTCAGGTGACTTCTCAAAGCAGAGTTCTTACCCTTAACTTCCGGTCTCACTTCCATCTTCCTTTCAGCTTTGGTGGACTTTCTCAGCTCTTCCAAATCCTGCGGTCTCAATCGCTTACTGGCAGCACGCTTATCTACCGAACCTATAACATTAGGATCCAGCGAAATCATATCTGACGAAAGCTTATTCATCAGGCCCAGAACTTCTGACTGCTGTCTCTGTTTGGCGGTCTCGAACGGGTTCACTTCCAAAGCGTCAAAGTTGGCTTCACCAGATCCAGGCACAACTATACTGGAGAACCCATTGTCGTGGCCCAATCCGAGCACATCCTCAAAGGGAACAAACTTTGTATCGCATACGGTGGACCCCGCATTAAGGTGATTCATGTAAGGAGAGTTTTGTCGACTTTTGAACAGATCCTTCCATATAGTAACATGTGACCCCCATCCAACGGAAACAAGTCCAGTATCGGAGATATCCAGCGAAGAGGCCGGGGTCGGCGTGTAGTAGGATTCCACTTCTTTGAAATTCCGAACATCCCAAATCTTGAGATTCCTATCTGCTCCAGCCACAACCATATACCGTCCGTCTCTGTTAACAGAAACGGCTCTTACGGGGCCCCGCGAAGTTTGAACCTTGGCTAGAGGAACTGGCATATTGGGGGCCCACATTGTAACGGTACCATTTGAGTGGCCCAGATGCATAACTGCGTTCCACGGGTTTTGCGACATACATAAAGTGGGACCTAGTTTGGTCCGTAACTCGGATACAAGCTCACCTGTTGTAACATCATGGTATTTCAAGTACCCTGTTTTACCAGAAGTCACCAATAGATAATGGTAGGGTAGGAAATCGAGATTAGTAGCCTCAATGTGCTGCTTAAGTCTATGCACCTCGGTCCCCTGCTTATCGTATATAAACGTATACTTTTTCTGTGCTGCTGCAAAGAACTGATCGTTGTGAAGGTATTTGATGTCATGGACGGTTTCGTTAAGGAAAAGCTCGCAATCAAGCGAGCCCTTCTGCCAATCAAAAGATGCTACATGTCCCTTTCTCCCGCCAATTAAAAGCGACCTTCCGTTCCTGGTGTAATCTATATTGTAAGGTCCATACTCTGGCAATTTGAGATCAAAGTGTTTTTTTGAGGTGGCCACATCGACATTTTTTTGAAGCTCTTTTTGAGAGAATTTGTACGTCTTTTCCATCCCTTCAGCTTCTAAAAACCCGGCATCCTCAGGTAAAAGAATATCGGTAGCTGCGGCCGATTTAACCGCATCTTTGTACTGTTTGTCCAGCTTCTTCAGCCCAGCATTAAGCTTTTTGTCCTTGGAGTACCCTGCCTTTTTCTGAGGTCCTCTATAGTATTTTTCAGAGCTCATCTTGAGTTGTGTTTTTTTTTTTTTTTTTGGTTTTGCAAAGTGCACGACTGGTAATTTGTTTTGCACTCAAAATAGATGTTGATGGACTTTTCAATATTCGGGTCATTAAAGTGGGCTAGATTTTGTGTGTGGTATGCAGGCCATGGGAAAATGCTGAGAAGATACAGCTGGGATTAATCGCAAACCACGACCTCAAAAAATGGTGTCAACAAATGGTGGACGGAGGTGAGCATTGCATGAGGCTTGCAGGCTCTTTTGTCACCGCTCATAACTCTTACTGGGTCTGCGTATTCTCCCTAAGCAAATTTCCAATCCAAAGAGTCTTTTGAAATCTTCGGAAAAGCAATTCGTCTTAAGCCTTGCGTCAGCTTTCCACAGAAGGTAAACATATCTTCAGTAATGACCCTTGAGTTTGAGTTATCTCGCGCATAAGCTTAACATTACCTTCTATTCCGAATGCACGATATGCATATCAATGCATGCACATGCGTATAAGGCAGAGGCCAGGACTTATACGACCCAGATTTTGGTCGCTCAGGCTCTAGCAGGTCGTTAGCTGTACTCAGCATTCTTGAAATCTTCTGCGGATAATGCCACGTCCTCTAATGTCGGAGCTGGATATTAATTCATGCAACAGCTACTAATAATAGAGCAGCTGAGCAGGATATTCGAACCCATTTGGTGGAAGGCAGGATATACACGCTATCTACACTGTTACCCACACTAATGTTCATGCACGGATGGCGGAAGGGCTTCATCTAGAACATTCGTTCCAACTACTAACCCGTCTTGAATGAGTCCAGGCCGCTTAATTCAGCTCTACTTCAGGTACGACTTGCAATTGGATAGTTCTTAATGATTTAGAGCACACATGCATATCGCTTGCTCGAAAGAAACTTGGCAGTATACGACTTGATCGATATAAAGGAGAGAGTTTGACAGCTGATTTAAATCGAAGCAAAAGTTGCTTAATCAAAAATCTGATTTGAAACCACTTTATGCAATCCGCTATCAGTTTTTCATCTAGAGACTCGTGAACATACACTACACTGTGCAACTCAAAAGCAAGCAATCAGAACATCCCTTTGCTAACGGCCACCCATCTCACCATTGAGTGTCATATTACTATTAGCTTTTGATAAAACTTTGCCCCTATTAGCGTTTGTTTAAGAATCTCATTCGGTTGTCGATGATAGAAAAGAAGAAGCCATTTTCTTTTCCGCACAGCCATTTTATGTAGACGAATCAGATCATATTGCATGAATCTGGCTCAACGGAAAGCAAATAGCCGGAAAGATCATTCACTTTATTGAAAAGTAAGAAGAAACGCTGTGTACGTTCTCTTTTCTTGATGATTCACTTGTTCCTG
>JAJLSF010000459.1:0-20233 GCA_030567395.1 Citeromyces hawaiiensis
GAAAGTTTGTCGCGATTGACTGTGCAAGCCGTGATGTTCATCTACCAGATGGAGGCGGGAAATTCCAGCCAGACGTGGTATTTTGCAGGAGCGGTGAAGAGGTTCCATTTTTCACATTGGAAGTGAACTGGAAGGAACGCTCTCTGGAGAATGCCAGACGTCAGTTGCGAGGTCCAATGGAAAGATACAGAGGTAAAATCAGAGGTGGAGTGCTCTTTTATCACTATGACAACAAATGGTACGCCGAGGTGTATCGTTATGTGCACAGAACGACCGGAGGAAACGATATTATTCTTCCCGATGGTGTTGCTAATCAAGAAAGAGAGCGCGTGTTGATGAGAAACGCTTTGGGTGAATCAAGAGAATTTGCAATCTATCTACAGGAGAACAAAAGGTATCTTCTTCTGTCGGACGACGATACTCCCTGCGAAGATGTACCTTTGTCGGTTTTCGACATATTCGATGAGCAATATGAAAACATTGTTCGCCGTGAAAATATGAGACGTCCCAATGCCACTTTTTGGTTGGATCACAATGTCTTCCGCAAAACTTTTCAGGTATATATTCCCGCAGCCCAAAGAGCGAGGCGCTAAACGAGATGAAAGCTCATCTGATTATGTTTACAAGGCCTTAGATGAGCTACAGTTGCTGGAAAACTGCATGCCGTAAGCCTGTGGATATCGGTGCTCCAAATTGCTGTTTTTCAAGGTTCTCTTGAGGTAACATCTTGAAAGCGGCAAAGGTTCTCGCAATGGGGCATAGCCTTCTGGAGTAAAACCTGCTGTCTTTGATTTTGGCTCATTCACAGTAGGGTATTTTTGAGGTAGTTCTGTTCTACTCGTGCTTCATATTTTCCGTCTTTTGTACTCCTTCAAAGGCTTGCATTCCTTTCACCTTCGTTATAAGCTGAGTACGCTGTATCATCATCTTCGGACGTTATGAATAGGTTGTAACACTGAGTGTAATACCAAAAAACGAAGCAGAATTTGAGATATACTGATGATAGCTAATCCATACCAAAACATATTGATATTGTTTTTAATGTGCTCACAATGATCCACGTCATGGTAAGATACAGTGCACCCAAACGGAGTTATCCAAACGCCACATTAAAGATGGCTGGCGATATAGTCATGTTTGATGGTAGGACAAGAAACGCTAGTAAGTCAGGGAGAGTCAGGCTCCGGGGGGGTGTGGTTCCCGAAGCTTCCCTCTTGTATGAACCTGCTAGGCTGCTTAGTGGCACGGGAATACAACCCTTTAGCCGAGTTATATAGGTAGCATACTCAGTGAATGATTGAATCTTGGCGTCAAGAAATGATTACTGAAACCCTAACAGACGATGAAAAACAGTCCTTGAAACAATCTCCCACAAATAAAAATTGCTTTTTCATCAACAATATATAATTTCAAACTCTTCCTAAGCATAGCATTGAACCCCACAGACGCGGTGTTTTCCTGGAACGACTAAGGAAGACATGCTCACCTGAGTAAGGTGCGTCAGAACACGTGTGTCCTGTTCTAAAGCGTGAGTGTTCTTTTTCGAAGGATGGTGTTCTAGAACACTTCGAACATTTCAATTTATAACTCTTATCTATAATTCTATAATTTTTTTTACAAAGTTGGATAATTTTTTCCAAGCCGTAAACAAAAGATCAAAGATTAAGCAAGAAACGTACAATACTCTAACAAAGGAACCTTTGTTGAGGATAAAAGTTTGCTGAAAACATATTCTGGTGGTAAGAGAGAGAACCTGGGAGATCTGGATGTGTTTCTGAGCCTATCAATGAACGACAAAAGCCATCGGAATGATGGAACTCTAACAAAGAAAAGTTCCTCGGTCTCTAAACTTTAGATTCAAGGCTTCTGGCTATTCCCTGCACCAGTGTATCCGTTTTGAAAGATTCTTTTCAGTTTCAAAACACTTTAGCAGTGACAGTCGAACCTGAAGGACCAATCTCTTACGGAAGTATTAATTGTTAAAGATTATCTGGCCAAACTCCAGCTTTTGTTGACGATAAAGGCGAGTGACAGTGAACATAAAATATACTACCGTGAAAAAACTATCGTTGTATAAGTAAACCGGCGCGAACACGTTCTGATCTGTTCTGGTTACCTGTTCTTTTCTCGACCCCGCTGTTCTAGAACGCCTTCTTACGCACATTACTCTGAGCTCCACAAATGCAACCTCCCGAGGAAGCATCGTAGTAGGGATCGCCATCAGCCGTGTGCCTGGTCCAGGCATCAGAAGCCTTACTCGGTATTTTATGCATCACTAAGAACGTCTTGGAAAGGCTGTGGCTGACGGGAGAGTTTCCAACAGACAGTAAGACACTATTCTGCGTCACCACATTTCGTCACTCATCGCGATGCCATCTCAGCTCTCATATCCACGGATCTGCGTATCTCGCTTGGGACATGATTTCGCCACTCAATCTGGGGACACAGATTCATTGAAGGTGTTTATTGTTGCAGAAGTTCTGGCTTCAAAAGCTGTTGAAGAATAGCCCTCATCGTAGCAAACACCTTTACGACAACCTCCCTGAGGGTGTCTTTAAATTCGTTGGTCGTTGCCTTCAGAGACACAAACCAACAAAGGTCAAGCTTCTTGACAGCAGACCTTTTTCGCTCTTCCTTTTGTTCTGCAAAGGTAGTAAGCATTTGCACCCTAATAAATTCGAAACCAAATCACCTCTCAACATAGTTACACGCTGCAGCATCAGGAGGATTCTATCCTAGGACGGTTTTAGTAGAGAAAGCCTTATGTTAATATGTCGCAGTATATCCTGCACCGCATAAAGTGTGCGTGGTATACCCTCTCCATGAACCTGACCATTAGTTGGTTGCATCTCCCCGACTGATCCGTCTCAGATTAAAAAGAAAGTGATTACATCTACTTGTTTCCACAAGTTCGGATCACGGTGAATTTTCTACGCTATTCAGGTGACCCCTACTCGATGAAAAAAAGGCCGAGTGGATTTAACTGAGTTCAGCCTAGAATATTTCTCCACTTGATCGTATTTGAACGCATCGATAGCCAAGGGCCAATATATCACAGTCCACATACATTATCGACTCCTTTCCAGACTTTCTCTACTGAAAAATGCAACCTTTCGAGATTTCAGGGAGGAATACGTCGACGGATGTAGCGGAAAGAAAAACGATTCGCAGCCTTGAATGCAAAACATTATGACTTGTTCCCAGCCATCATTTTTTGCCTTCTTCAGGGTCTTACCAAAGAAAATAACAATAAATAAAATAAATACACCCTTTCAGAACGACTACTCCGCCTCTTTTGGCTTTGGTAGTTTGAAAGAATCAGGGGTTTCATCTTGGCCCTCTCCAACTTGTTCCCATACGGAGCTGCCCACCGAAAAGTTTCTAAAAGCCTGAGTCAGCTCCAACGGCTCATAAACAATTCTTCTCTTTTCAGAATCGTACCGAAGCTCGGTATAGCCAGTAGTGGGGAAATCTTTTCTCAAAGGGTAACCTTCAAAGCCGTAGTCTGTCATAATTCTTCGAAGATCCGGGTGTCCCTCGAAAAAGATCCCAAACATATCGTACGCTTCTCTCTCGAACCAGTTTGCTCCTTGGTAAAGCGGCACAACGCTTGGTACTGGCGATATCTCCGACGCATACGTCTTTACGCGAACACGCGAATTAAACCGAGTCGATAATAGATCATAAACTACGTCAAATCGATTTGTTCTAGAAGGATAGTCGGCAGCAGTCACATCCATACATGCCTTGTACTGACTGGCTGTGTGATTTTGCAGAAATGTCATTACCGGCACAAGAGCTGACGGACCAACGTAAAACACAAGTTCGTCTTTCCACACGGAAAACTTCTGTACAAACTTTGGCATGGCAGTCATTACGTACCGGCCAAACTTGAGAAGGTCTTCGGTTTGCTTTGCGTATTTTCCCGAGGGGTTCTTAATCGGTTCGTGAACCTGTTCCGGTGCTGAGAGTTAGAGGGTCGATATTAAAAGACTTGCCTTTGCGAGCTAGATGGCGTAAATTCGGTAGTGCCTCATTTTTAAGTGGGCGAATTGTCGAAAAAAAGTGGCACGGTTTGGAACAAAGTCTTTTCATCGTGCCCCGCCTTTTTATGTGTGGGGAGGGGTGTGAGGATGGGGTGATACATGGAGAGGCACAATAGGGCAAGGGCAAGGGCAAGGGGCAAAAGACAGACAGAGGGCACAAAGGGCGTAAACCAACGTCAGATACCGTGAATGTTTCAATAAATTAGGAAAAGCATGGTAGTGGCTCTGTTAAATGTCAGAAAAGTATCTGTCAGCATATTAGTAAGTATATCAACATTTAGCGTATCATAAATCCAGCTCGGCAGTCCAGTAATAAGTACTCAAGGGAAATTGCAACGTGCAAATATTCGCCCGCTTCCAGATTGAATGGTTTATTTATTACAGCACGCATAGTGTTGATCTCATTCTTGCAATGAGCTGAGCAAACCATCTGTTGGATACAGAACGTAAGTGAAGTATATATTACTAACAATTTAATAGCACGTACGGCGTAAAGCCCATCTGTGGTCCAGTACAATAGCGTACTGGATAGGAAGAGGTATACTAATACCTGCTTCCATGTAGTGACGAAGGTAAGCAGACGTACGGAGAGAGTCTGATTCGAGATCAGTCGGCTCTCTTAGCATAAGTCCATACAAGATGATCGCTCCATCGCTCAATGCGATTGACCGCATACGCTTACAACATATGTGTGGGGTTACATAATAGTATTGAGTATACTTCCCCAGGAAGGCCGGATTGGCCTGCGGTTACGTATAAGGTAACCCGAATCTCCCTTGATGAGCTGTGGGTTGGAGGCATCCGATATTAGATTCAGATAGCTGCAAGCTGTTGGTCAACGCATTAGTGCAGCATTAGCTACGTAATGTGCATGGATCATGTCGCCAGAATCGGTCCCGAAACTGATTCCGGGATTCCGAGGCGGATTCGAACAACCTGATTGGTTCCTCAATGGTTCTGACTTCGGCGGTAACGAGATAAGGGAGAAATGGCTGCATGCAGACGGTAGACGTATAAGATTGGTGTTTCGCACGGCGAAAGGATATATAGAAACAGAGATATAACCAATTCACGTTTTCTCATAATAACTAAACTTAATATGAGCACTAACAATCTGGAGCATTACAGCACTGACGCTAGCATCATCATTTAGCAGCTCAAGACCAAGCAGTATGCCACATTGCTTATTAGTCAATAGACCGTACTACCAATCGAATAAGAGGCATTAGCAAACGTTGTAATAACCGCTTCAAAGGAAGATGAATAGAAAGAGCTGATAAAAGCCACCCAGCTTGGCCGACTCGGCTCAACGTCTCTATCATCTGACCCACCTCCTGTGGCTACTAGAGGATTTTTTAAAGAAAATGTAGGAATGACTTTATTGTGCACAGAATGATAGCACCCATATTATAATTGGTTTATAAGCGCATGGGCCATGAATTAGAGCACAATTAGTCCGCGTCACTCGGTTTTGAGGAGAAATTGGCAGCAATAGACTGGTTGATAATAGAGGGGAAGAATCCCCAAAGCTATTGAGACATCAATGCCTTCCCGTCAGCAGAGCAATCCTACAAATATATCGGGCTATCATTGTCACGAAATGACTCGATAACCGCAATACCGGTTAAAAAAACAAACCTCTTCGATTGTGGACGCCTGCTGTGGCTAAGCCTACGACAATTAAAGAGATAGTGTTGCAGACGGCAAGGATGAGAATGGCACAACATTGGCTACGTTTGACTCATCAGAAATCGACGAATGAATGTTCTGTGGAGCAATATTATCAGTGCATGAAAAATTATTACATTTTTCTAGGGTTTCCAGGAACCATAGCTGCCGCGATCAGGCAAGCCTAGGGATGAGGTCGATTAGGTGGAATATAGGGGAGCAACCCCATCCTTATACCGACAGTTCGATCAGTATATTCGGCAACTTGAAACATGCCGATGTTGCCGATCCAATAGAATATGTGTGGGTAAACAGATGAGAAAGCTTGGATGTTGCATGCGGTCAGTTTCTCTACTAAAACCTGCGTTTGACCACTTGATGCGACATATTAAATAGAAGGCCATTACTACAGCTCCTTGTCTCTTGATTTTTACCACGCTTCAGATTTTTTTATGGCGCGGCAACTACCGTCCTCTGTCAAGGGATTCCTGTATCCGGTGGAAAGGGATCGTGGGTTGCGGTTTGCCGACTAGTCTGCTTTGCACCTGAGGCTGCTCAGAGCCATTGCGTGTCCCTATAAGTAAGAAGTAGTGCTTAAGGAAACCAAACTCACAAGGATATTGTACTTAGAACATGAAGAAATGCACATAGAACTAGCTAGTTTAGGAACCAAAGTTTATGGGTTTTGATGAGAGAAGGCTGTGAATATGATGAATGTTACTGTATGATGTCACTGTTAATGTACAGTTCGATGGCCAGATTCATGCACGTGGAGACACCCTCACTAACGTTACAATTTTTCATCTCATGAAAGGCTGTGCTCAGTTCGACACGAACTATCTACATTGACAAAGAAACTAAGCCATCAAACTAAGCAAATCTCAGCTCCTGGGTCAACTATGACACTGCATTACTACACAACGCTCCTCAGCTTCGCTTCGTCGGTTGTTTCGTCGGTTGTTTCGTCGGTTGTTTCGTCGGTTGTTTCGTCGTTCAGTGATTTCTATCTGCCGTTCTAGGCTTTGCCCTGATAATGTTATCCACACGCAGCAAAACCTCAGCAGCCTCACCTGCACTACTCACGACCGCCCTCTTCAACTTGAAACTCTCCACGATACCGAGCTCCCGCATATCTGCGATACAGCCGTTATTCAAATCCAGCCCTGAGGTTGTCATTCCATTGTAGATGGACGATCTCAGCTTTGTCACCAAATCAGAGGAATCGAACCCGGCGTTATCGGACAAAATCGTTGGCAGTTGTCTGAGAGCTCTGGCGAAAGCTTCGATGGCAAGAGCCTTCTTACCGCTTTCGTTCTGAGCAGCCTGATCAACAGCTTTCGACATAATCATCTCGGAACACCCACCTCCGAGCACGGTTCTGCATTCTCTAGTGGTTTGCGACAAGACACTCAAAGCATCATGTAATGATCTCTCGGCTTCGTCTAAAACTTGCTCTGTGGCTCCACGCAGAACAACAGTGCATGCCTCACCGGCTTTCACGCCTGAGAATTTGGTCATAACGTCTTCTCCAATGATAATCTCTTCAATAAGATCGCATTCGCCAAGTCTCACTTTCTCCGGGTGGTCAAAAGTGGAAACAACTTCGCCGCCAGTAACAAGGGCAAGCCTTTCGACTCCTTCGAAATCCGCGTGCTCGATCGAGTTGATCTTGGAGTCGGTGAAAAGCTGCTCGGGCCAGTCATAAATGAGTTGTCTATTGACAAAGCAGTTAATGTTGAACCCTTTAATTTTCTCCACTTTTGCCATCATTTTGGCCTTTTCTGCCTTTTCCAGCTCCGCCAGCTTCGACGTGGCGTCCACTTTGAATTTGGCTCCAAAAATCTTAACCTTGTCAGTGTCCATCGAAGTATTTGCAATAAGAATTTTGGCATTTTCTACGCGTTTTGGCTGATTAACACCAAACCGTTTGTCTAGTATAAAACCCTCATCCAAAAAGGAATCACTAACTTTCCCACCAACTTTTTTTATTATTTGGATATTCTCCAAATTGGTCGACCCTTTGAGTCTCAAAACGGCATTAACGGCAAGCTCCGCAAAATGTTCCTTGTCACCAGACAAGATCTTGGAACTCAGCGTAGTTTTCGCAATGTTGAGCAAATCCTGACGAAATTTTTCAGGCTTTTGAGAGTTGTCCAGCGAAAATTTCTCTAATCCTTCGATGGCAACTTTACGCGCAATCCTATACCCTTCGACAATGGTCTGAGGGTGAATTTTCTTATTCACCAGCTGCTCAGCTTCACGCAATAGCTCAGCTCCAAGAACAGTCACAGAAGTGGTTCCGTCGCCAACTTCGTCGTCCTGCACTTTTGATATATTTACGAGCACTTTTGCAGCCGGGTTATCTAGCGGGATCGATTTCAGAATCGTAGCGCCATCGTTGGTGACAATAGACTGGCCCGAACTGGCACTCGTCAGCAGCTTGTCCATTCCCTTGGGGCCTAGAGTTGTTTTCACAAGATCGCCAACGGCAATAGCCCCGACAAATGCAGAAAGACGAGCATTCTCAGCTCGCTCTTCGATTACTTGATCGCCAAAAATCGGTACTGACATGATGAGGGGGTGTAGGGGTGTATTGGGAACCTTACACCCGACCCGAAGCAAAAGTCTGGCGAGCGAGCGAAGCGAGAGAGCTTTACTAGTCTATAGCGAGCGAGGTCTGGCGAACGAGCAAAGCGAGAGAGCTTTACTAGTCTATAGCGAGCGAGCAAAGCTAGAGAGTATTACTTTCGCCGATTGGCAGAACCTTTAAAATGTTGGCCTGGCTTATCAATTCACATATGCGTACCTGTCGAGCCTTGTAGACAAAGGGCACGTTCTCTTGTATCCACCTATTTTCCATAATCAGAGCCGTAGCCATAAACTGGTGGAGCTTGAAATTTGGAAAATTGAAACTATACGTGAAAGATTTGCACTTGATGAGAGACCTGAGAAAGGCTGGAATCCCTTGGTT
The DNA here is from genome assembly GCA_030567395.1 of Citeromyces hawaiiensis. Lineage (NCBI taxonomy): Eukaryota > Fungi > Ascomycota > Pichiomycetes > Pichiales > Pichiaceae > Citeromyces > Citeromyces hawaiiensis. The sequence goes on from JAJLSF010000459.1 coordinate 8,686, forward strand.
TCAGAAGTAACATTGTTGATTATCTTAAACAACCCCATTTAAGAGCAAATTGGCAGACAGTTTTGTAGTCTGTGCAAGTATTGAACAAATGGTACAAAGCGGATGTGATTCTTTATGGAGTTATACTGGAATAACGAGGGCTGTTCTTTTTTATACGGATAGAAGAAAAGGGTATGTTGTTTTATGTCTCCGCAACAGGCTCACAAAAGCGATTAAATCATCCTGCACTGTAAGCAAAGAGGCCTAATCTGCCTTACTCTGAGTCTAGATTAGAAGTTCTAACAGTATTTTCTCGCTCTTCAGGTTGAACCTTCCTTTATCTTTTGCTGCTTGAGATATATGGAATGCTCCCGTATTGGTCCTGCTCTCCTTGAGTACCTATGTCGGAAAACTTCTACGATACCTACTGCATTGACGATATGAATTGTCTGGTATATAAGAGTAACAGAGAAAGTGGGTATATTCGTCAAAGGCGAGATCTTGAAGTTATAGATGCTCAATCAATCACCATGCTTTGAGGGCAGTTTGTTTGGAGCGGAAATACACACTTGAAATGTCTTTTCTGAAGCTTCTGGAGAGGACAATTCGCCACTTATACGAAACGAGCATTCTCACATAAAAGCTTAAAACATGAATAGGTCAAAGCCAGATTCAACAATAATGGTAGAGAGCACCTTTCGATACGTATAACTCATAGCTTCTCTTCAGTCTTCAACTCTCATAGATTGTCAGTCTTGATAATAACAGACATTTACGTCTGGGTGCAACAAGCAGTGTAGTTTTAATTAAGTAGAATGAACAACCACAGGAAGATATTTCGATCAGTAGTTTTTCCGGAAGCTATTGCGTGTGATATGCTTTTCTTTGTGTTAGAGCCTCTATTATACCTAATCATCTTGGCTTACAACAAGGGCAGGGTAGCTTTATCCTCTACCTATTGACGCCAGATTGTACTCCTCCCTAACATAAGCTAAACTCTAGCCTATAGGACATCGGTTGCATCAGTGCTATGGGCAAGCAGACATTGTCAAATGTGACAGCAACGCTTTGGTTTAATCTTTCTCTGTATAATATCTAGTTGGAGAGTTCGAGTGAGAAATATCTGTAGTACAACACTTCAAACTGGAGTAACGATACACAATACCATTTGCATTAGGCGGTGATGTGAAGATCTGATTCCAATGACTATCATTCGAGAGAAGCGAGGTGTGTTTGGTCTACCACTACCTCAATTTCTTTTTTCAGTTTATTCGTGTCTCGAGAGGTTGAGTACAAGGAAAAGACTAATTGCCTGAATTACACCTCTGCCTCGTTCAATGGGTCGGCCACTGTTAAACCTCCCTATGAATTCTTGGTCCACATGACCCACAAGAAGGTTTTGGGTACGAATGGATATACTACCTATTGACACGTTATGACAATTTAGACAAAAGACTCATTTGGTCCAGAACGGAGCTCTGGTCCTGATAATCTACACTCAACTGCACTAAAAAATAAAGGTCACCGTATGATTCAGCACAGCATAATGCACACTTCACCCTTTCAGTATGCTTAAATGTTGTAGATATAAATCCCACAAGCGACGAAGCGAGAGCCCGGGCAGGAGAGCGGATGGAGAAATTGAAGAGAGAGAAAAAGACCCACTCACTGAAAAAGGTGAAAGAGAAGAAGCACAAATTGCATGGGGGAAAGTCTAATGTGAAAAATAAAATCGCAAAAGCTGATTAGACCTCCTTTCCATGTCTTGATTGCGCAAATTCACAGCTAAACTCATCCAAAGATATTCAACAATCAACCAATAAGGACACCGAGCCACACCAACGATTAATTTTCAATTTTTGGAGAGAGAGTATTGCTAATAAAGCAGATCCATACCGTAAAGCCAGAGGCTTTGTGCCTTTTGATTCAAGTTTTTCATGCTCTGATTCAAAAAATGACTCATACTTTGACTAAAATGTATATTAAGTTGATTAAAGCCTTCTAGAACACAGACCCTTTTGAAAATACGTCGTCTCTGACAAAGTTGGAGTGGTCCCCCCTTAGACAGTCTCTGATGAGCGACTCGTAAGCTTCAGGGATGTAAAAGTCCTTGTACCTGAGCTTGTAGCTGAGGTGGAGCTCGTTGATGAGGGTTTCAGTGTGAACACCTGGGATTTTCGAGTTCGCCTTCATGTAGATAGCCTCGTCGGGCTGGATTCTGATTACGAGTTCGTTACGGGTGAGCCCCTTGTACAATTTACGCTCCTGATCTTTGAACTGGATTCTTGCTTCAACTTTAGCCTCTTTTAAAGCTTTACCAGCTCTCATCACAATGGGTACACCTCTCCAAGTGTCGTTATCGATCTCCATTCCGATCGCGGCGTACGTGACGCATTTGGAGTCTTCCTTCACCGTATCGTCTTCCAAGTACGATGGCTTAGTTCCGTCGGCAGACTTGCCGTATTGGCCTACGAGAATATCCTTCTTGTCTATCGGCTTGAAAGCCTTCAAAAGCGCAACTTTGGTATCACGCACAGCTTCCGGATTGGCGCAGCATGGAGCTTCCATCGTTAACAAGGTGAGTACTTGCAACAAGTGGTTCTGCATGACATCGCGAATGATCCCAATCTCGTCAAAGTATCCGCCACGGCCCTCGGTTCCAAAGGATTCCTTAAACGAAACGTTTATCGAGGCCACGTGATCTTTATTCCAAGCGGGTTCGAGAAAATTGTTAGCAAAACGGAAATAGGCCAAATTCTTAACCATCTCCTTTCCGAGATAATGATCAATTCTATACGATTCCTCTTCGGACCACAGTGGAGCCAGCGCTTCCTGCAGTTCTTTAGAGGACGCCAGATCGTGTCCGAATGGTTTTTCCACGATCAAACGAGCGATTCCAGATTTACCCGGATGGCAGTAGGACTTCAAGTTTGACGACACCTCGATAAACGCAGATGGCGGCAAAACCAAGTAGAACAGACGGTGCGCCTCTGTTACGCTACGGGACTTTTCGAACTTTGTCATGCGGTCGTTCAAATCCTTGAACCCGTCAGCAGTATCGTACTGTCCGCTCAGATAAGTACACTTATCGAGGAACCCTTGAACTTTGGCCTCTCTTTCTGGGGTTTTCGTCTTTAGGAACCCAACAATCCGGTCTTTGAAGTCATTTTCAGAGAGCTTTGAGCGTGCGTACCCAATGATCTGAACAGATTCGGGGGATAGCTACAATAGTCTTTCGAAATATCGCAGTTGAGATATCCTTTGGCGCACTGTCTCGATCAGCTGCAGGAAAAGGTCGCCTATACCTGTATGGGCTCAATGTAGGAAGGATATCTTGTCGCGGCAGAGATTTTACGTTCAACCCCTCGTATGATTGTTTCAATGCTGAGAGCGGCTTTTGAGTCAATAAAAACATATATAGTCTCCAGGCAGTTTTCTTTTTTTTTGTTTGGTTTCATTCAGGAACTAATTACCGAATGATTTCTTTAGATTGGGTCAGAAATCTCTGCTCTTTGGTGTTCACCAAATGTGATGCCGCTCTCTGTAAGTAAAGCTCCTTAGATCCGGTGATCATTTTCAATTCTCTGGTCTAGGTCCACCCCGGACCTAAGATCCGGATCTGGAGAGCCTTACAGATGAGCCTCATCTGTAAGCCATACTTATGGATTAGGAGTGAAAAGTATGCCCAATTTTCAGATGTATCTGAGAGCATGATTTGAGGTAGCCAAACCCTGCAGACAACCATTCTCATTAATCCCCGTAACAGAAACTTCCAAAGACTCTCACGACTATTAGAGGCCTATCCTCTTTCTTTTGGGCTTATTCAACAAAAAGTCTTACTTGACCAAAACAATGTGATCCTCGGAAAGCCCTTTGCGGATAATACAACACGATAAATTGCTCTCACACGTGATTAATAATTGTCCAGTGGTTCGAGACTTGTGGAATCATCTTTCCAAGCACGAGCCCCCACAGCAGCATGGCCCATGGTCGTAACCAAGGGATACTTCTGAGCTACAACTTATCTCATCAACTCCGTTTGCTAGAACCAAACGATGATAAGGGGACGTGATCTAGGCTCTGAGCGTGTTTGGACTGTGCGGAATGAACGAATATCCAAATATATGATCTCAGAAAGAGAACTCTTTCCAAAAGAACACTCCTTCAGGATGGATACACGTGTCCTGACTTGCTTAAGTGTTCAATTCAACCCTCACAAAAACATCAATCTAATTACGAGGAGCTGTAAGCCACTCATCCTACACTCGTCCTACACTCATCCTACACTCATCCTACACTCATCCTACACTCATCCTACACTCATCCTACACTCATCCTACACTCATCCTACACTCATCCTACACTCATCCTACACTCACCCTACACTCATCACTCACACTTCCGCTTCGCTTCAGTGTTCGCTTCGCTTCAGTGTTCGCTTCGCTTCAGTGTTCGCTTCGCTTCAGTGTTCGCTTCGCTTCAGTGTTCGCTTCAGTGTTCGCTTTTTGAGTGCAAAAAGAATTTTCATATGCAATATGTCCCCAAACAAACCGGAGACAGCAAAAGACAAGGAGAGGAGGTTTCGCAAATTGTTTGAATCTTTTGACTCTGAAAAGAGCGGTCGTATCAATTTCAAAGAGTTTGAGAATTTCCTGCAGCAGACCAACAATCCTCTGAAAAGCTCATTGTATGCGAAAAACCAGATTTTCCAGTCCATTGACGGTAATAACGACAATTACATTGATTTCCAGGATTTCTGTAAATACCTTGTATCAACCGAGTGGCAAATATTCCAAGGGTTCCAGACCCTCGATGTTGATAAGGATGGGTGTCTTGACAAACAAGATATTAAAAAATACCTTATAAATAGCCTAAACATAGATCCTGCTCCCGACGACGTTGACACTTTTTTCCGTAAAATGGATTCGAAAAAAGATGGCGTTATAACGTTTGACGAGTTTAAAGATTTTCTTCTCTTCATGCCCCGATTGCACGGATCGCGTATGAAGACAGCCTTCCATTTTTACAACGACGAGCTCGAAAATCTCAACAGTGAGGGTGATATTACTGTGGGGCAGAACGATTTCCTCAAGTCTGTAGGTTTTTTCTTAGCAGGAGGGCTGTCTGGGGTTGTATCGAGGACATGTACCGCTCCATTTGATCGGATAAAAGTATTTTTAATTGCAAGAGCCGATCTCAGCTCTACTTTACTGCATACTAGAGAGGAGATCAAAACCACAGTATTTGAATCAAGGCATCATGAGATCAAATCTTTTTCCAGAATACGGTCTCCCATAATAAAAGCAGCCACCACCTTGTATAAACAGGGAGGACTGCGTTCTTTCTACGTTGGCAATGGACTCAATGTTCTGAAAGTGTTCCCCGAGAGTGCCATGAAATTTGGTTCTTTTGAGGCTGCCAAAAAGTTTTTCTGCTCATTAGAAGGCGTAAACGACCCTGCCAACCTCTCGCGGCTATCGACATACGTATCAGGAGGATTCGGGGGTGTGGTGGCCCAAATGAGCGTTTATCCCATAGACACTCTCAAGTACCGTCTGCAGTGTGCGAATCTAGACTCAAAACTCAGAGGTAACAGACTACTTTTCCAGACTGCAAAGGAAATGTACAAAGAGGGAGGAGTCCGTATTTTCTACCGCGGACTCTACGTTGGGCTAGGAGGAATGTTCCCCTATGCTGCGTTAGATTTGGGCACTTTTGCCACTATCAAGAAATGGTATCTCCGTAGAGCTGCTCATCTTGAGGGATGCTCTTTAGACGAGGCAAGAGTTCCTAATTACGTGGTACTATCGATGGGGGCCGTCAGCGGAACTTTTGGAGCGTCTATGGTTTATCCCATAAATCTCTTGAGAACAAGACTTCAGGCTCAGGGTACTTATGCGCATCCCTACACTTACGATGGGTTTTTCGATGTGGCTCGCAAGACTATAGCTAGAGAGGGAGTTCACGGGCTGTTTAAAGGGCTGGTGCCGAATCTGGCTAAAGTGGCTCCCGCTGTTAGTATAAGTTATTTGATGTATGAGAACCTCAAGACGCTTTTTGGTCTAGAGACTTTTTAGCATGCGGGAGTGTTTAACATGTGACGAAGCGTAAGCTTCGGAGCTTGCGACATTAAAGGGCGAAAAATTGCATGTGCGAGTTGTAACCTTGCGGCGAAGCTTAAGCTTTGGATTTAATATTAGGCGAGACAGTACATGTACAGGTTGTAGCGCTTTGATATGGTTGTAACGTAGTGCAGGTATCTCGTTCCTATTCCTTCTGCGGCATTCCATTACACCAGAGCTTTTCCTGCAGTGACTCTGCTATCTCACTCAATGTGATGCAGGATATACACGCTATTCTTATTGTGACGTGCATGAAGATATGCACGTTTATGCAGGGATGACGGAATGGCTTTATTGACGTATAATTGGCCACTTTTATTATGAGTGGTGACCCAGCTTACATCCTCTGCTAGTGATTCTCTGATTGAAAATAGTTCAAGTCCAAGGGAATGCCACGCTGTTAATTTGGTAGACTGAATTACGATGATATGAAGACATTGACTCTTGACCGCCTTGAAGGGGAAAAAGCTAAAAGTATTAATTACAGCCTCCTCTACTGGCCTGCTTTATCCGAGACCACAGCACTCGAGTCTCCTGGTGGTGCTTCATGAGTAGTACAAGCTTCCTGCTCATCAAGTGAATAAAGTAATTATGACACAAAAGTTACATGTATGCAGCGATTTATAATTAAGTGCTCCGCTTTGCTCGGATTTAGGGAACATTGGAAGCAACAGGCTCAGTAGATGAAAGGGAGTCTGGTAAGGGACACCAGATCGTCTCTAAATTCGTGGATTGAAAATGGATCGATCGGGATCATAAGACATAAAGATCACGCAGTATACGTTTATGCACGTTCTGATCTCCGAAAGAAGGCTAGGTCTATATTATTTACTTTCGAAGACGAGACATTTTGATGGTAAAACTCAATTCAATTATATTATGGTTAGAACTTTCAGATTCAAGGACAGCAGAACAAGAAATCAAGGAGAGTGCTTTTCACCACAGGTCCAGTCACTGCTATAGAACCGCTGGGAATCACCCCTCATACCTCAATGGGCTATTCTGCAACCACATTCAGAAAATTAGAGTAAACTATGGTGGAAATTGTCAATGGTACACCAAGGATTCCCAGGACTATTAAAGGCTAATCCTCCTCTTCTTTCAAGAATCAGAGAGCTTTATCCCGAGACAAGTGATTCTAGAAAAGCTTTGGCGGGGAATAAGAAATGTGCGCTATGCATGCTGAACCACTCTCACATGTGATCACTGATTGTTCAGTGGTTCGGGTCTTCTGGCATTACCTTTGGGGGCACGATCCCAGACAGCAGCTCAATTTGATCCTCATGGCCATGGATACAATCACAGGATACAGACACTTCTAAGCTACAACATATTTCTCTCATCAGTCCTCTTTGCTAGAACAAATAGGCTGTGATCGCTAGACCACTCTCTGATTGTGTTTGGACCGCGTGCTTGATGCAAAGGACCAGACATATAATCAGTCATCACTTGGAAAGGTTTTGGAGAGAAGGGGACTAAATCAAATCGAAATTGAGCGAGAAGGAAACGCACAACTTGCAATACAAACCAAACTATACATAACTTATCAAGGTTGAAGGAAGCAAGAAGCACTTCTCTGGCTGATACTATAAATGTACTTTGATGGAATGTACCTATTAAGAGGTATGTTATTGATGATTTATATAATGGAACTTCTATGTGGATCAAATGTATTACAGTTTAAAAGACTCAGTATCAGTCACGTAAAACCCAAGTCTTCAAATCAACTTTGGTGAGTATTCTTTCAACTTTGATCAATACTGCGGATCTGGTGACCCTTGTAGTCGTGATAAACCAAAAAAGCACCTCTTCTCGATACATTATGTCATCTCGCGCTATTTCGAGCTCGCCCGAAACTCAGGATTTACTTCAGGCCTGTTGGGGAAGGCCACACTTCATGCATTCTCAAAGACTCGTGCGTTAGGATGTCATGAATACATCCTCTGTATGACAAAGAGCGAGAATATTCTAGCCACTAGCTATTCCGAATTCGCTTTGGCATTATATAGTCTCTGAGGTCTGACAAAGTTGAAAAAGTATCTCTTCTGTACCAAGCACAACTCCACCATAACAGATATATTAAGTCGATATACAAAACCCTCTATCAATTCAACTCGTGGGTCGTTCTCGCGATTATGTCACTCTGAGAAACATCATCACTGTCACCCACCTGACTCGCTCTCCACCATTGTGAGCTCTTTGAAGTGGGCGTATCTGCTAACCTTTCGGAAAACCACAACTTCTCCTTTGGTGTGTGATCAGCTCTATACGTATCCTCCGAGACTCTGCTCGAGGCACTAAATATCGTCGTGGCAGATGAGCTGGGTGTCTTGTTGCCGTTAGCAGAAGCTGCCCACATTGAGGACAGGGGAAGCGACAAAGTCACCAGCATGACCGCCACGGCCGAGAGCTGATCAAAGTTGTATGGCTTGAGGCTGTAACTAAGTACTATCAGTATTGCTGGGGCTATGAGCGACTGCGTAGACATAATGAGCAATATGTGGAAAGTATCAAACTGCTTCAGTCCGAGGTACCTTCTCGTTTTGACCGCCAAAAACAGTTTGATGGACAATAGTAGAGAGACGATGATCACAGACGCTGAAAATAAGATGAGCGGCACATTAACTATCCAAGTTGACGTGACAGACTTTTGATAAGCTGCAATGATCGACGAAACGCACAGCAAAAGATAGAAAGCCACTACAACGGTACCGAGAGTGACAGCCATTGCCAAGAAAGCGGTTCTTCGCTTACCGGTTCCATAGCCTTTAAACATGGTGAATACCTGGAACGCAAGTGACGCTTCAATGCACATAATCAGCATCACCTGAACGATGTTTGTGGTTACTAGCGTTCCAATGGCGTCGCCTAGCGGGATATTGAAACCGGTAAACACTAGCGTCGATGAAGACCCGGGGCTAGCGAGATAATGAAGATAAAGGATGGAGTGCAGAGATAGCAGAAAGAGCGATGTTTGATTCAAGATGAATATGGGCGTCTTTCTGTTCTTGGAAATGACCCACAAAATTAACATCGATAACAAGCCTGCGGTTAGCCTTGAAGAGTGCACAGCACTTGTTCTGCATTCCTGATAAGAGAAGTCATCGATATCTTTGAAAGTGATGAATGTGGGGCCATAGATGGATGTAAAGTTGAGCTGCTGATCGGATGGTGAGAACGTTGGGTTGAGCTCTCCGTTCGACATGTTGGTGATTGACTCTGGACGGAGCTCTTTTAAAGGCTAATGCAGCATGTCTCACCGCTTGACGCTTTTCAGACTAGCATTATTTGTAAAATTTCCTTTTCGGGGTTGTTCAATAGACGTGCATGAGTGTGCATAAATGCATCTAATTATGTGCATGGGTGGTGCTTTAAGCAGGGATCTGCTCACTGTCAGATTTCATCTTGTTTGTCTTTACAGTCTCGAAATCTCGCAATGCTTTCAGGCTGTAGTCCCGCTATATCATCTGCACGTTTAGCAGCCATATATAACCACCGAGATGGAACCGGTCATAGATGCTTCCAGTCGATATGGGCAGATGATAAAGCCCATGTTGGCTGATATCTTCGTGAGATCTCCTCTACTTCGTATGCTTTGAGCAAACACATCTTGAGTCGCATGCTAAGAGATGAACTACATAGGATTCATCACACAGTTATCAGCGTAGCTCTTTGAATGATCCCCTTTGATACCTCCCCAGCCAAATAGGTTAGACCAGCCACCTCTCAGTAATTCTCCTGCCATAATATCAAATGTAATCCTCCTTGAACGGCGCCCAAGACCCCAGCTCCATCAAATGCCGCATAGTGGGTCTTCCGTGGGGACAGTTCCAAGGCTTATCCAGCTCGCTCAGATGATTTACTACCGTTCTCATCGTCGACTGCTTCAAAGGCTTCCCTATCATGATACTGGACCGGCAGGCTCTCATGGCAAACATGGACCGAATCTTTGAAGGCCTGACTGCAGCTTTGGAAAGCGTGGATTCGCTTTTCTTTATCATATGCAAGATCTCATCGAAATCAGAGAAATCAAAAACCGTATCCACAGACACTGGCAGAGACTTGAGTTTGACGCGATTTCCAGGTTCCTCGTTCTCGTCCACAAAGAGCTTATAGCCATTTTTCTCAAACACACCTACATTGTCCATCACGCAAAGTTCGTCTATAGAGCTGAGATCCACCGTTCTCGGTATAACCAACGGCTGAGACTGGAACACGGTATCTCTTGAGAGTCGCTCAAAATTATAGATCTCGTCAGAGGCATGCTGATCAATGATAAATAAGTCTAGCTTTTCGTTTTTCCGTCTGGTGACGATGATAAACCCCAAGTTAAACTGGCCCGCTATGGACATATTGAGGAAGTCTGATTTGGAAACAGTGAGAGTGAGTTTCTCCTCAGCGGCGGAGGAATCGGCAATATCGTCAGAAATTTTCTTGTTAAGCTGCGATGACTTTTTCGGAAGAAAGTCTACGTTGAAACACAGAGACAGAGAACGCTGAATCTGGGGCCTAGACAAGGTGAACTCCAAATTGTGGAGTGAATCTTTGGCGATTGGCTTGATTGAGGGTTGAGAATTCAGTCGCTTGGGCGTTTGATTAGACACTGAAGGCTGTCTCTTACGGCTTGGAGTGTATGATAGCTGGGGCGGGGTCGAGTTGAGTTTTGTAGACTGCAAGAGCTGCGTGTTGGTTGTCTGTGACGACCTGTTGGGGAGGGATGAGGGTGTCTTGAAAGGGTTGAGATTTTCCAGAATTGAAGCTTCTTTATAAGGTGTGTCTCGGATTGAGTTGGGCTGAGTTTGTGTGAATGAGGGATGGGCATTTTCGGCATTGTCTTCCTCAATTGATGAATCCGCAGAGTCAACGGAATTTTCAGAATCTGCAGGCTCTTCTTCAGGATCAGCAGACTCCTTTGCGGAGCCAACAGACTCCTTTTCGAAAACAGACTTCTCCTTTTCGAAATTAACAGACTGTTCCTTGCGGGAATCGACAGACATTTCCTTTTCGAAATGAAATTGAGTTTTGATTTCTGGCTTTTTCGTTTCACTCGTCTCGATCTCATCAAGTTCTGGTTCGGAGGGCTCATCAACCTTTGAGTTCCTCAATTCAAACCCCCCAGCTCCATCAACTTCAACCCCCTCTGACTCAGAATCAGCCTCCACAAACCTTCTCGACCCACTCACCTTCACATCCTCATTCTTCGGAATCACATGGGCCTGACCCCTGTAAAACTCCTCCAAAGCCTCCCTCATATAATCAATCACAAGATTTTCCCTGTGCATCATAACCGTCCTTTTGTCTGGAGTCACATTTACATCCAACATGGAAGGATCAACATCGAGATTCAAAATAATCACGGGAACCTGCACGTGGTTGAACCCTTTGTACACCTCACTGATTGCTTTGGCAAACCGCTTCAGCTGAACAGGACGCTTGTTTATGTACAA
>JAJLSF010000460.1:0-20163 GCA_030567395.1 Citeromyces hawaiiensis
GAACTTGTGTAACAGGAATCTGGCATCAAGCGTTCTTCCCCCCACCCGCGGATACAATTTGTTGCAAGAGCGCTGAGGTGTAACAGAGGCTGTACTGCTTTATCAAACTTGGTATAACTGAGTTGCACGAATTTTCCATCAATCAGCATAGCCTGATCCAGCTAATTTTTATTACTTACCGCCTCCTAAAAGCTTCAGTGCACCATTTATTCAAGAAATACTCGTTAGTTTCTCTCTTCTTCTTCTTTCGGTCTATCGTAACAGTAGCCGCAGCCTGGCTGTTGGATAAGAGCTCAAATGTATTATTGATCCCGATATAATTAGATGATGAGCTCTTTTGAAAGATCATGTCAGCATATCGGTAAGTAAGATATACTGTCATACACTGAACAATTCTCGGCTTATAACATAAATCTGGTCCGGCTGCCATTCAGTGGTGACTCGTCGGCACACATAGTTGTTGGAGAGTGACTATTACTATACTACTGACTAAATAGATTTATACCATAAAGCCAGTCTGTGGTCCAACAAAGTGGATGGGATTCATGAGGCACGACGCCTGTTTCCATATATAAAGGAAGCGCAAGCTACTTTATGAGAGAGAGCCGATCTGAGCATCTATCGGTTCTCCTGTTTTGCAAGTCTATTAATTGATCTGCTCCACTGCGGGATGCATTGCGTGCTGCAGTAGACCGCATAGAAATCCTGCAAAGAATATTGCGAAGGGGTAAGGGTCGCGACACCCCCGCCCCAGAGGCCGAAGGGCCTGAGGTTGCAGTTGGCAACCCGAACCTCCTGTGGGTGATATTTTATATCGAGGTACTACTCGAGTTGTTATAACTATTGAGATCTCCCTCTCGGAAGAGTGGATAAGACCTCATGCTTGCTATCTATGCAAGGCAGAAAAAGATCTGCACGATAAGAGGCAACGTGCATCATCAGGAATGATGTGACGGTGATCTATGCATAGACTCTGTTGAGCTCAAGACTTTAGCATTTGTTGGGTAAAGGAGGAAATGGCAGCTGTCAGACATGGTAGGTATAAAAGGAGAGGTTTCCATGCTTTATAGACAGAAGAAAAGGTAATTAGGAATACGTGCAAACAATTGCTGTTAATAAAGATTTACACCCGCTTTCACATTCACTTTTCCTGACAATGGTTTTAGTCCTATTTAGCTAATGATGATCTGTGCATATGATCGAGTAGCAGCTGAAGGCCAAGGAAGTACATTTCATTAGTCGCTATCAATCACTGGAATCCGCTACTGATACAATACGGTGATGTTACGGAAGGCGTATGTTCTAAAACAGGTGTTGGATATAGAGCTTGAGTGAATTATACACTACTAACATTACAGCACAAATGTCATAAAACCTATCTGCGGTCCAGTATACGAGGCTTATTGGGGTAGTCGAACCCCTTCTACTCCTAGGTCTCTTGATTGAATCTATCAGCCAAAACTTTTGAAGTGTCATTTAGAACCCCTCACATAAAGGAAGAGATTCGATTGGAACAAAGTCCAATGAAGGATGCTAACTATCTCTTGATGGAGCATCTCTAGTCAACTGGTCAATTCCCACTTTCCAAGGGTCACCAGATCATTGTCTGATCTGATCTGATCTCGATTTGGCAACATTGAGCTCATCAAGTGTGAAGTGCGCTTCTTTGGTTGTTTGATATGGTTGAGACTGAGGTGCAACGAGAAGTATGGAAGAGAACACGTCTTCTAAATATTACATTGATTACCTAGTAGAGTCTACTCACCAGACAATGCAAAGCACAAAAAAAGCAGATTCGGTTCAGTCTCTTTTTCTTTTCCTGACCAGCTAATGCTTTTCCCACCTGCTGATTCCCAGATCACATCGAGTAAACGTTTTGTGACGGAGAGTTCTCGAAGCTCCAGGCTAGGTCATTCTAACGTATTTTGGATCCGTCATTGAAAGACTCACAAAGGATCAGGCCAAAGTTTGAATGTTCAAATTCGTTACACAATTCTCTTTACCCACGACAAGCTGGTTCTTCGATTGCGAAGATACCAGGGCGACAGAGAAAGGTGATCTTGCAATAAGATCAAGATCGCATTTCCCAGGGCTGTGATCTAGATCGCGATCTTGGAGAATACTTAACCGGAGTTCGAGAAAGGGATGGCATATAGTAAAGCGGAGGTTTAGAGATCTGACAGGTACATTTTAGCTAGCGTTGAGGGGGGAGAGCTGGAGAGGAGATAGGTTCTGAGTCTGGCTATACAATGAGCATTAGCAGGACATATAGTAGTGCGGGATGGGTGGGCTTCTTAGACCGCATACTTTACATTTGATTGTTCTGGAGTTAATGGTCTCCTTTCGATGATCTCAACATCAATTGAGTTGTGACTGAACGCGTTTACTATTGTAAAAAATCGAGTTCAACAAGATCTTGGGAAAAAAGGGCAGGTCCATTTACGTATTTTTTTGCTCCTTTTGAAATCATCCTAACCTTACACTTTGTCACAATAAAAGGAGCATGCAGTTTATCTAGCTATTTTTGGATTGTATTAACACACGTCGCCTCATCGGGAATAAATAAGCCATGGCCAGACGCGCTTCCTCTGCTAATTGGAGCTCATCCAGTACCCAGGATCTATCCCATCTTTTAAAAGGTATATCAAGTTCACTTTGCTCTCTCGCAATACTCTTATACAAATACATTAAAAAGCAAAGTGCGCTTGACCGTGTGGTGTTCTTACAACGACTGCCATAATACAGGCTGTCTTGGGCATATTATATCCAGGGTGCTAGTAAGAGGAACGTCTTGTTGTAGAGACGTTGCTGGGACGTTTTGGATAATTCTTCAGATACCCAAGAAAAAACACATATGATTCATTTGACAGCCCATTGAAAGCCAGGATAATGCATCCCTCTTTGATGAGATAGATTAACGATTCTCGCATTTGCTAATAAATTATGGCTAGACAATCAGAAAACCCTCGACTTGTAAGACATCACAATTCAGATCGCTCATCCTCATCAAACATTCTTGACAGGATTATTCCTCTCAACTACTCACCTCAAGCCTACCGAAGAAGCATTTCGGAGGAATCATCATCTTCCCCATCCAGTAATCCTCTGCCAAACAGGAAACCTGAGATTCTGGCTGAGGTATTGGGGATGCAGCACGAGTCTAGAGTGTTGAGTTTTTTTCGTGTAGTCTTCCACGAAAAGAAGCAAAAAAGTTCAATAATTGGAGTGCTTTCGATGGAAGTGAATCAAAAGATGCGATAAAGACAAAACTTCAAGAGCCAAAAGTAAAATTACACTTGCCGTATAGACAGCTGGATGCACCATCACTGGCCAATGATTTTTACAGTAATTTGGTTAGTTGGAGCAGAACCAGCGATACCATCGCTGTAGGATTGGGCATGTCTGTCTTCTTCTGGAACCAGGGGGATGGAGCTCATTTCGTGCGTATCATTCTCATATTCTGATTTGCTGGCTGTTGGAACAAAAAGAGGGACCATCATTCTCTATCAGCAAGACGACCCTGCCATTTTGAATGCTGCAGATAGAAGATGTGAAACAGGAGTGTGTAGCATAGTGTGGACAGCCAGTTCGCGCTACTTCTACCTGGGAGATGAAACAGGAAACGTGTCGCTCTTCGGGGTGGGACAAGACTTTAAAGTGACCTTTATAAACCACTTTCAGAGCCAACAGCAACAAGTGTGCGGTAAGTATAGAATTTTCCTTAAACAACAATAACAATGAGGCCTAGCATTGAATGCGGATCAGACAAGACTCGTTGTGGGTGGGAACGACAACTGCTGCAAAATATGGAATGTGTCTGAGATGTACGATCCACAGATGATGTTTGTGCTGCCGCATAAAGCTGCTGTGAAAGCATTGGCTTATTGCCCTTGGTTCCCAACTCTGTTAGTGACGGGAGGAGGTTCAAAGGATAGATGTATCAGATTTTGGCACGCAACCACAGGAACACTTTTGACAAGCCACGACACCAAGGCGCACATCACTTCTTTGAGTTGGTCTCCCAGTTCCAAGCAGCTGCTAGCCACTTTCGGGTTTGGCCAGGGAGAGAACTACCATTTGATGCTGTTGTATAGCTATCCTGGGATGTAGATTCTGATGAGTGTGGGTTCCAAGCCCAATATAAGAGTTTTGAGTTCTGCGGTTTCAAGAGACGGTGGATCTATCTGCGTGGCTATAAACAATAGTCTTTTGCAGTTCTATTCGATCTGGGACCCCAGACACAATTTGATAAATCTGGAAAGTGGTATTGTGGGAAGTGACATCATTGGAATAAGTGAAGGAGTTCATACAAGTGATGAGGCCCGAGTCGCAAATGCATCTTCAGGAACGGGTACTACAATAATTTCAAAAATGTCGAAGGCTATTACGGTCAAACTATCAAAGTTATGTTTAAGGCTAATAAATCAACAAACCCTTACTTTATTGTAATCTGATGAATATTACTTAGTTTGTTGAAGACTTAACATATCCGAGTCTTTCAACTGATGTTTGTTTGACTGCACCACCTCTTCAGAGCTTTGATGCACCAAATTTCTTTGAAATACCCTCAATATATTATCTATTGTTAAAGTGGCCCCAGCCTGGCCGTTGAAGGTCAAACTGATGGACCTTGACAAATGTGCTGACCTCACTGCATTCATCTTCTCTATCGCTACACTAACAGATGTCGAACTTGCAAGATTTCAAAGGCTAGAAATGTACCCATTGGGTGTTATGACACAACAATAAGATCAAACTCAACTCCAAGAAAAATAGCCCATATTAAAAGCACCCTGGCTTCGGTCGGAATCGCTTCTTCTTACACTAAATAAAAAAAGACTCCTTCCTACTAATACTAGAAGCTAAAGGGTTCATAGCTCATTGCATGGTATTCTTCAATATGGTGTTCCCATATACCTCTCACTCGCAGTATATTCATTCCCTAATGTCTATTTTTAGTAACGCCCATTTGCTTGACTCGCTCAAGATATCCTATTCCTTTGAAGATATATATTGGGTCCAGCTCATGCTCTTTTATTACTCTACAAATACAAAAAGTCAAGGCTCGTCCGCTTGGCTGTGAGGGGCTTGTTGTTAGAGCCACTTGCACATCACAGGCTGTCTTCAACATATTATTAAAATTGATACAGGCCATTCGCTTCAATCAATCTAGGTGCCTATATTGAGTAAGGCTCATTCACTTCGCTCTCTCGCGAGTTAATATTCCTATGTAAATAGGCAAGGAACAGCTCATTCGCTTCGCTCTATCGCAATATATCGTCCAGCTCACTCGCAGTATATAGCAGATCCACCCATCCCAACACCATGGAACAAAGAATATGGATTCGTCGTCCGGGGAAAACGCCCACCACAATCTCCATCACCCCCAACGATCTCGTTGACGATCTCAAAACAAAAGTGCTACTAAAATACCCCACCACGCTAGCCAAATCGTTCGATCCCGCCGATCTCGTCATTTTACTGCCCCTCCACACCCGAAGTGCGCTTCCCTCTCCGGCACACACAAGACGACCGCTTTCAGGGTCCTTAGAGCCTCCACGAGTTCCATCGCCTCTGCAAAAGGCGAAAACCCCAATATCCCCGCAACCAGTAACAAGTGCTCCACATCCTCTCATAAGGGAAGACCTCTCAGAACAACCGTTGGAATGCGATCAGCTAGTGTTGAAACTCGTAGAACAGCACTTCCCAAGAGGAATGTCAAGTAACGACGCATTCATCGTAGAAACTCCGTCGGGAACGTCGGATCTTCAACCAGGTCACGTGACCACACACACCCAGAGTGCGTCTCAAGAAAGTGTCAAGCGGATAAACCAGAATTTTTCGTTTCCCACGCATAGACGAACGCAGTCTTCTCCGCATGATAACAAAGTGCTTCTGTTACCTCGGAATTTTTCCGTTGGCGGAGGAGAACAGGACTTCCCCTCGCCGATAAGGGAACGCGAAGAACAACCCACTCCTCAGCCTCCTCCTAGCAAGCCTGCAACCCCTGCTGCAAATGGCCACCAGCAACTGGCTGTCAAGATGGCGGTGGAGAAAGTTCTGCCGTCGATATACGTGCTTGTAGTTGAGGATAACACTATCAACCAGGCGATTTTGGGAGCCTTTCTACGTAAGCGGAAAATAAAGTTCACCATTGCCAAGAACGGAGCCGAGGCTATCGAGAAATGGAGACAGGGCGGGTTCCACCTTGTCTTGATGGATATACAACTTCCTGTAATGTCAGGGATTGAAGCTACTCAAGAGATTAGAAGACTGGAGAAATTGAACAAGATTGGAGTTTTCGCCAATGGCGAGAAAAATACAGTGATTAAAACCTTTTCGCAAAACGACGAGCTCGATACTTCCTTATTCAGATCTCCAGTGATCATTGTGGCGCTTACAGCTTCCAACTCTACTGAAGATAAAACTCAAGCTCTGGCCGCAGGGTGTAATGACTTCCTCACCAAGCCGGTAAACTTGGTTTGGCTACAGAATAAAATCACAGAATGGGGGTGCATGCAAGCCCTTGTTGATTTTGATAATTGGAAGAAAAGCATTTAATTCCATTTGACATCGCTTCTCTTGACACACCGGAAAACACGAATAGTCCCCTCCACAAGTTCGCCAATCTTGTATGACTCTTTAACGATTTTGCCCTGACGAACTTCTGCCACACGCAGCTTCTGCTTAATCTGGTCAAACTCCAGTAAAACAGCTTCGTGGATCCGGTCCACGCCTAAATGCACTTTTTTACTTTGGTGCAATTTATTTTGAGTGCGAAACGTGGCTTGAGAAAAGCACACTATATCGCCGCGCTGGAAATCGCTCGCTTGAGAAATCTGGTGGTTGCTGCCGTTGCGATAAACTGTGAGTCCGTATATCTTGCCGATCGGTTTAATCAACTCAGGCAACTTGTCACAAAGATACAAGAATAATTCGCCGGTACACGACTGCCCAATAGCGGAGTGTATTGTTTGAAAGATCTTTGGGTTTGAGATTGAGTCCAGATTTGGCGGTGGGATTTCTGATTCGTCAATGTGCACCGTTTGGTGTGGCGATGACTGGTTGTAGGCGACAGAATACACTTTTTGCGAATAGGTTGAGTTGAGAACGTAAAAGTCTTTGACTATTAGCACCACGTTATTTCTCTTTTTCACCTTGTGGCAGTCCACTTCGTAGATGAGCGACTTGTTGATCTTGCTATTGAGCGGCTCGGGCAACGAGTCCTCAAGCCACCACGCTGGTGCAGGGGGGACTTCGGTATCTTCGTCAGCTTCGTAGCCCACAGACTCTTCGTCTGTGATCGAGCGCAGAGAAGTGGACTGGGTTGCAGTGGCACTAGGAGACACCGACGACGGCACCAATGGAGAGTGCGCGACAGTGTTTTCCTTTTCCTTTTCTGTCTCCAATTCCGTTTCCGCCTCGTCTTCTTCGTCGAAAAACGCGGGCGGCGCATGCGTAGGAACAGGCGCTGTCGGGGGCGGTGGGGCTTTCACCGAGGGCGACGACGGGAACAAAGTTTGTGGGATGGGTGGTTTTATGGATGGCGAGTCGGGAACCGGGGGCATGGGCGGTTTCGATATTGGCGACTGGAAGGGTTGGTTAGGGATGGGGGGTTTGGAAGGGGTTGTTGTTATTGGTGCGAGTTGGGGTTTTGAAGGCTCTGATACCTCTTTTGGCAATGGAGGTGCTGATGCACTTACTGGAACAGGTGGTACTGGAACAGGTGGTGCTGGATTCTGCGCAACTAGATCCTGTGAAGACTCACTTGTTTCCAAAAGCGGAGGCGGCACACTTGGTATTGAAACCCTCCTCTGTTCAAGCGTTGGAGCACTTGCATCCAACTCTTTGGGCATAGGAGGAATGGCTGAGTTGGGCACAATGTGTTCGGCAGCAGTTTCGGAGTCTTCAAAATCGAATTCAGGCTCAAGGGGCTCAAAAGCTTGCTCGGCATCGTCGGGATATTCCGGAGATTCCGACTGAGGTGAAAGATCAGGTTCTTCAGGCTCCGATATCTCCGTTTCTAGCTCCTCTTTAGGTTCTTCTGGTTCTGCCAACTCAGGCTCCTCAGGCTCCGCTTCCACAGGTTCAGGCTCCTCCTTCACCTCTCTCTCTTTTCCAGCCTTTTCCTTTTTCGCAAAAGGAGACATTCCCATCATTCCAAACATTCCCATCCCGCCGGAAAGTTTAGCCATTCTCTCAGTCAGCTCTCTCCGTTTAGTCTCTTCTTCGTCTTCTGATCCTTCGTCTTCTGCCACTTCCACAAAAGCATCTTCCCCAGGAAGATCTTCTCCGGTTTCGTGGTTGGGATCTACTAGTGACGCATCGGTTGCCGGAATCTTGTCCACTGATTCGTCAATTGACTCGCGCCTTTTCTTAGCCTCTGCCTCTTTTTGTAATCTTTTCGCCTCCTTCTCCGCCTGCTCCTTTTGCTGTTTCTGGAGCAGCGCAATTCGATCTTTCAAGCTCAAAGTAGGGCCTTCAGATTCAGGCTCGGCAGGCTCCTCAGGCTCCTCAGGCTTCAATGGAGGTTCCGCGGATTCTTTCATCCGAGTCAATTTCTCCTTTTGAAATGTTTTCTCTTGAAGAATCGCATTCTCCGCTTGTTCCACTTTACTTTCTGGTTTCGGGTCACTATCTGCTAATTCACTCGGTTGACTTTCCGCTGGATGGCCCGCATGGCTTTCAACAGTCTGGACTGGCCTAGCCTGCTCTGCTTCATTGTTCTCTCTCTCAATCACAGATTGAACGAAATTCTTGGGAAAGATCCCCTCTTTCTTTACCCCACCCTCGACGAAGAACCCATGAAACCACTGGTCATCCTCAACACTGTCAACAGTGATGATCTGGTGCTCGGCAAAATTTAAATCGTCTTCGTACCCCGAGGAGTACTCAAATAAAGAGACAACTTTGAACGGAAGCTGCATATCTATTCTTGCGCTATGTGTAAGGATATCTTGCCACATTTTGCGTGCAAAATGAACTACTGGTCATAACCGGAAGTGCAGTGATTGAGATCTAAAGTCCTCCAGACTCCTCGTTTTATTATAGCAATGCAAAGACACTCGGAGGCGCATTTCGCGTGCTCAACCTTGTATGCTCAAAAAGACAGAAACAAACACCATAAACCTAATTATCTACATATCTTTTGCATTTAAAACTACCGACTCATCCATCCCCCATCTACAAGCAAAA
This sequence comes from Citeromyces hawaiiensis, assembly GCA_030567395.1. NCBI lineage: Eukaryota > Fungi > Ascomycota > Pichiomycetes > Pichiales > Pichiaceae > Citeromyces > Citeromyces hawaiiensis. The sequence goes on from JAJLSF010000460.1 coordinate 9,196, forward strand.
TGTCACCCGTGACATAGTCACTCGCCTTGGAGCACAGAAAAACGGCCGGGCCCTTAAAGTCCTCCGGCGTACCCCACCTACCAAATGGGATTCTGCTGGTGATCTCGTCATGCCGCTCAGATCCCTTGCTAATGGCCTGCGTCATGTGGGTCTGGATATATCCTGGAGCAATTCCATTCACGTTAATTCCTCTGGAGGAAAACTCGTTGGATAACGCTTGTACAAGAAGCTTTACGCCACCTTTGGAAACAGCATACGGAGCGCACTTAACACCGCCTTGAAACGACATTAAAGAGCATGTAAATAATAATTTCCCCTTGATTCCCTTTTCCAGCATTTGTGCAATACATACCCTGCTCAACTCTGTTGGGAGATGCAAATTGACATGCATTACGTCATTGTACTCTTTTTCGGTGTACTCTGTAAAATCGTTTCTGCTTGTGATGCCAGCATTGTTGATCAAAATGTCAATCTGCCCAGTCGACGATTGAGCGAGAGCCGGGTCGAAAATTTGAGACTGCACCTCTTTTACAGAGACATTCACCAGATCCGCCTCAACCACAGATACTTTAGCTCCAGCAGCGTTGGCTTTCTTGAGTAATTCAACAGTCGGATGAGGATCCGTTTTAGGTCGATGGGTGAAAATCACTTCAGCACCCGCCTCGTAAAGCCCAACAGCCATACACTGGCCGATTCCATTAGTGGCTCCGGTAATAAGAGCGACTTTGCCCTTTAAAGAGAATAGTTCAGCAGACATGACGAAGAATCAGAGCAACTGCCTTTTATATGCACAAAACAGGGGGGATAAGTGGGGGACAGCGCGGGATGGAGGAGTGCATTATCGCCGAATTCGCCGAGAAAACGGTCAGGTCTTTTCGGGACGTTTTTTACACTTTCATTGGTGCTTGAGCCTAGCAATATATATGTAGGCCCACGGCTGGCTTCCCTGCGGGGATCTTCTCCTGTGTTTGTAAAAACACGGTAGGCAATGATGCTGGTGGCGACCAACGTCTGGAATGAATGAGTATAACATCGGTTATATACTATAATATACATAGAGACTACAGGACAGGGCAAATAAAGTCGTTTGGTCTTCAGTTCTTTGCGGGCTCAGCTAGTGCTTTTCCCAACTGCCGATTCTCGGTTTCTCTTCCCTCAAGTGAGTAACATCTTTTTGTGACAGACAATTTTAGAGCTGCAAACAGAGCCATGTGTAGGCCCTCGCTGAGTTGATTCTGGATAGACCGTTGAATGGCACAGATCAGACTAAACACTGAATGCTGAAATTGTATCGGTACATTTTCCAGGGTCAATAGATCATCACGAGGACGTACAGAACAAGACGGAAAGTCGAGTAAGGCAATTGGGGAGCCTTCGGCTGTCTCTTTCTCAGCGACAAGCTTTTCTCTTCATTGAGAAGATAGGGCGAAAGCTTTTGGCTGCGATCCCATCCTTCGTAGGTGTCAATAGGGTGACTGAGAAAGGCTCATAACGGTTTCTCCGCCTTAACAAAAGCGAGATCCTTCACTGAGAACATAAGGTGGAGCCAAAGCATATTGCTAATTATCAATCAGGTGAGTGACAAAATTGATGCATATTTTGCTTAACTGAAGCAAAGGTGTAGTTTTGGATTCGCAGGCAGGACTTTCTTAACAGCAGGATGAGGAATGGGTTTCAGGCTGGGCTCATATGAACCAGGTGTGTTCAGTCACATTGAGTCCCCCAATTCAGGGAGGGAATTACCACATAACAGTATGCTTGTTGCCGTCTCATGCCTTTCCTGTAGATAAAACAGACAACAGCGATCAAATTTGTAAAGTCTGTCGACAAACCCGTACCATCCGCGTTGTTGGAAGACAAATCGTGGGCGTTTTTTCTTTCTGGAATGGCGCTGGCTTTGCAGAGCGATGCATTTAAGAATTGAGTCTTGCTAAACGTTCATCAGCAGTACATATACGTGAGAGGGTGATTGTTCGTTATCGGCTACATCTGATTGATCTGAAATACGCTAATTTTTGGTGTGGTATAAATGAGCACGTTAATAAGGAGCAAGTTTAGAGGGAAGACAAGGGTTGGCTTGGTTTCGTCTGTCTTGGGTCTGTCTCTATCATAAAGCTGATTACTTCCTTTGGCTCAACGTAGGTTGGATTGGGGATTTTCTCAGACATCCTTATCGAAGTAGGCGCAGATTGTTGTGGCAAATCTTGAGACAAATTTGAGTGCAAAAAGATCTTACGCACGTCCCTCCCGTACACCATTTCTTCGCTGTCATTAAATTATAAGCTCCTAAGCTTACGCTTCGTTGCAATTAATTGATTTTCCAGGTGTATATTGAGAAGTTTACCACAGACATATTTCAACGAACAGAATTCATTAAGGGATATCTCAACGAAATTGGAACTTTTGAGTGATATTTGTCTTTTTTATCCCGAAATTACAAGGCCCTAAGCGCAATTAGTAGGGCTGAAAATGATGTCTGTTGGCGACGACAGTGTAAGAATAATGAGTCTTCAATTTCAATTACTAGCATACATCGTAGAACAAAAAAGCAGAAGTCGTTTGGTGCCCAATTCTTCCTTGATCAGCTGCTGCCTTATTGCAGTGACCTCTTTGACAATTCTTAAAGCAGCAAAGCTGAGCCAGCCTCCTTCTCGGACTGACTCTGAATAAACCATTTATATAGAGCCACCGATGGAAATGCTATCTGCAGAAGTTCTATTGTCACAATAACAAGGGTCAATGAATCAAACAGAGGGGACACACAGAGACAAAGTTGACAGAACAGGTATTATGGCACAAAGATATATTCGGACTCACTCGAAGTGATGAAGGATGTACACGCTATTTACACTTTAATGTGCATGAACGATATGCACGTTCATGCACGAATTCTGGAATGGCTTCATCTAGAACGTTCGTTTTAGCAAAAGTCGACCAAGAAAGCCTTCAGTATCCTTTAAAAGCTAGCTGGTCTCATGAAACGGGAGCTGAAACTGCTGCCTGGTTTTCATAGGTGATGGAGAGAGGCAGGGACCTCAAGAAAATTTGTCTACCAAAAACATAATTCTGTAGGACGATTGGCATAGTCAATCATCAAAGCGGTATATTCAGGGTATCAAGACCTAGCTCAATCGCTGTATTAGATCCAGAGTGCGGAGATCTTCACTCTATTAAACATCTCCTACAGACTAGTTTTGGAGTTACAGGGCAAAAGCCATGCATATGCATGGACAAAATGATCCTCAATTTCATGAGCTCTGAAGCTTACGCTTCCCGTGACAAAAAATTGACATATATAAGCTTTGAAGCTTAGGCTTCGTCGCAACAAGTATGGTGTCTGGGCGCAAAACTTTGATGGACTCGAAAACTATTGGAATTCTCGGCGGAGGCCAACTAGGCCGTATGCTGGTAGAAGCTGCTCACCGACTCAACATCAAAACCGTCATATTGGACTCTGCGGACGCTCCAGCAAAAGCTATCAATTCCACAGAACACGTGACCGGGTCTTTCAAAGACCCAGCTGCTATTGCTGAACTGGCGTCTAAATGCGACGTTTTAACCGTTGAAATCGAGCACGTGGATGCTGATGCTCTTGCTGCGATTCACACGAAAACAGGCATCGAAATCTTCCCGCTGCCAGAAACTATCAAGCTGATTCAGGACAAGTACACCCAAAAGGAACATCTCAAGTCGCACGGAATCGCCGTAGCTGAAAGTAAGGCTGTAGAGTCAAACGCAGCTGCTTTGCTAGAAATTGGCCAACTTTTCGGGTACCCTTTCATGCTCAAGTCCAGAACTATGGCCTACGACGGCCGTGGTAATTTTGTAGTCCACTCTAAGGACTCTGTAAACGAAGCTCTTGAAGCTTTAAAAGACAGACCACTTTACGCTGAAAAATGGGCCCCATTCACTAAAGAATTGGCCGTAATGGTGGTTAGATCACGTGACGGCCAGGTTTTTGCTTATCCCTCGGTGGAGACTGTTCACACCAACAACATATGTCACGTGTGCTATGCCCCGGCACGTGTTAATGACACCGTCTCGTTCAAGGCGAGGACTCTTGCTGAGAATGCGGTCAAGAGTTTCCCCGGAGCTGGGATTTTTGGCGTGGAGATGTTCCTTCTTCCTTCCGGGGAGCTTTTACTTAACGAGCTGGCCCCACGTCCACATAACTCGGGTCACTACACGATTGACGCATGTGTCACTTCTCAGTTCGAAGCGCACATCCGTTCCATCGCTGGGCTTCCTTTACCCAAGAACTTTTCTCAAATGTCGACCCCGTCAACCCACGCAATCATGCTCAACGTTTTGGGGGACAACGGGAAGGAGTTTGAAACTTGTAAGAGGGCTCTGGAGACTCCGCAAGCAAGCGTTTACCTCTACGGGAAGGAATCAAGGCCACAGCGCAAGATGGGACACATCAACATCGTAAGTGGTTGCATGCGTGACTGTGAGTTGAAGCTGAGTCACATCTTGGGTGAGTCCAACATTGTGGAAACTTCCAAAACCTCGTCACGTGACCCGCTCGTGGGTGTCATCATGGGATCAGACTCGGACCTCCCGGTGATGTCACTGGGGTGCAACATTCTCAAACAGTTTGGGGTCCCCTTTGAAGTCACTATTACCTCGGCCCATCGTACACCATTGAGAATGGTGAAATACGCACAGCAAGCTCGCAAGCGTGGACTCAAGGCTATCATTGCAGGCGCAGGAGGCGCGGCTCACCTCCCAGGTATGGTGGCTGCTATGACCGCTTTGCCTGTGATCGGTGTTCCCGTAAAGGGCTCTTCGCTTGACGGGGTTGACTCTTTGCACTCGATTGTTCAGATGCCACGCGGTGTTCCTGTAGCTACCGTGGCCATAAACAATGCTACCAATGCTGCTTTGTTGGCGATTAGGATTCTGGGAACTTCTGACGTTAGGTGGGCTGATGAGATGGAGAAGTATCAATTGAAGATGGAGGATGAGGTTTTAGTCAAGGCGGAAAAGTTGGAGGACGTGGGGTATGAGAAGTATTAGCAACGACCGTCAGAGAGGAGTATTATGTCTACGATGAACTTGAGCGAGGAGCTATGTATCAATTGAATTGGTTTAACAATGTTATCTGCGATGAGCGTGAGCGAAGAGCTATTCCCGAAGGTGACTAAAACGGCTTGAATACTTTTTATCTGCGATGAGCGTAAGCGAAGAGCTATTTTTAAAATAGGTGATTAAACTTACGAAATCGGCCTGAATACTTCTTCGATAAGCGTAAGCGAAGAGCTATTCTTTTGAAATGATACGTTAGAAAGTGTTCCCTGGATCTATTTGCACGTGGTGCTCGCTTTCTGGGCTCTCTTCCTTCTCCTCATCACTCAGTGAGCCCTCGGAGATTTTTCAAAGCCGGCCTAAATGACTCAATGTTATCATATTGTATAATTATTAATAATATCATTAATGTTAATGTACTTCTTATATAACCTTATTACTTTTCAATACTACTGACACTCCGTCAACCCAAGAGTTTCCTCTTTTGGTCGATCCCGATTTCTTGTTTTGTTGTTAGAACGAACGTTCCAGATGAAGCCATTCCGTCATCAGTGCATGATCGTGCATATAATATGCACTTTCCTGCGCGTTCCAGTGTAAATAGAGTTGATTTCCTGCATCACTGGAGTGAGACCGAATATACCTTTGTGCCATAATACCTGCTTCTTTTAATGTTCTTAAATATTATATGTGATTCATCTAATGTAACAATGTGGATCCTAGTCCACGTCGACACAGACCATCTCTGGGGTGCTCATGATGTCTATTAAGGGCGGCCAATAGGAATTCGCATACCCGTGGATCAAACATAAGCATTGGAAATTGACCGGAAGTGCGTCGCGCGACTTGTACCCGTTGAGGTTGCACCTTTGTAGCCATCCATTCAAAGCCAAAGAACGGAGCCAATTGAAGCTGCATCGTCTTGACTGACAATTATATCCTTCCTGAATATAATTGTCCCGTGATGCGCTACTCTAAGAGATCGATGTCTGGGAAGCCCCGTATAGCTATGCTTTGTCACCGGAAGATCCCATAAGAAAAAGAGTGGGAGGCTTATACTTACTTTTTCATCAGGTGGCGATGAATTAACGATGCCTTCCATTAAGAGCAGATGCTAGCTAGACGAGTTTTAAAGAGCACTTGAGAGAAACATCACAACACAAACAGCAACGATTGTTGAATTGATGTAGTCTCGTTTGTTGTGGATTTACTATATTTTGTTTGAACATGAGCATGTGATCAGGGGATTCTAAGAGACGCGCTGGCGTTATCATAGAAGAGACTGTAGGGGACAATCTGGAACTCTTTCAGCGGCCGATTCTCCAACTTGTCTATAATGTTTAAGCGGGTGCCAGTAACGGGTTGGCCGTTTCTAAGAAGAAACAGCATTCGTATGGCGACAGAAATTTCTGTTTAGAGGAAATAACTCCACCTTGAAGTATTTGATCCAGATTTATATTTTCAAGGAGCCAAAAAGTCTCATGGTCAAGGAAGTTCAGCCTGAGAAAATATCAAGCTAGCAAATGGCCTTCAAATAACACCAGCAGCTCAAGTGACCATCAGCCATCAAGATCTCCAGAAGAAAGAGAAAGTCTCTTAGGGAGTGCATACCTTGGAGCTTTTAGTTTCCCAGTATGATCGGTATACAAACAGTGGTGGCATGCGATATGATGCGTTCTGTTGACGTCAAACCTCTGTTGAATAGAAAGGATCAACATCACACTTCCTTCATTCTAGAATTTGTCTGCAAGGAGAAATGATTCGTTTATCGGCAGACACGAGAGAAGATCAAATCTCGTCAGATGCGATTAGGTCGACAGGGTTCCAGACCGCCGCAATGGTCTATGGTCAATGCACTACCCGGCTTCCAATTGGTCAGCTCTTGTGGGTAAAGTGCTAGCCATCCTGAAACGTACCTGAGATAAATCTGGGGTGGATATACGATTGAGGTATATACTTAAATACCTGAGTTTTGTCCTTTTGATGAACAACGAATAAGTTTTTTTATTCCGTTTGTAGAGAGCTCTAGTAAGTTCCCTGTTAATTCTGTAGATCAGTGGACAAACTCGCTCCTTTATACCTACTATGCTGTCTGCTGCTAATCCTCCTGTTCTGGGCAAAATTGAGTCCAGAACGCGATAGAACTGTCTCACCGCCGATCATCTGAAAATGAGGCGTTGCTTAGCCGCCTCGCAATATGCGAGTTGGCATGAATGGCAATAGGCTGAATAAATGAATATCCAGTGTCAAAGGTAATAGTTCAACTAGAACATCACCCATAGAAGGTTCGTGGTTGATCAATGTAGATATATAACTACAGGCCTTTATAGACCCTGAAGTGACCGGTAGTTGGATCTTAGCTCCTCACATAACATCTGTTGTATGCGGTCTACTGCATATACGTGCATTATCTTGCATTAGCAGTGGAGCATAATTTATTGGGCTTATGCATGAGAGAATGACTTATGCTCAGATCATTTCTCGGGAAGAACTATCTTGCTTCCTGGAAAGTCGGGCGTCTAGCCTCGGATCTCCCACCAACCTTGCGGAGTGACTGACTGGATTTATAGTATAAAGCTACAACCGTTAGTAATTTCATAAATTACGTACGTTATCGCTGACATATTACATAAATTACACTACGGCAAAAGGCTTTACCGAGACAAATCTCCCGAGTCCCTCTCGATACTCCACAAGATCTGATCCACATAATGGGTCATCTTCTCAACTTGCAAACTGGCCAGCTTGACGTGGTTCAAGAACTTGCTCTGCGCTTGTAGGAACCTCGCACATATCCTCAGCTTTTCCAAGATAAGATTAGTCTTGAAATCCGCAATCAGCTGATTCGCCACTTCGGTGTGTAAGTTCACTGTGACCGTCTTGACGGGCGTAAAATCATCCTTGGGAGGGATCCCGCCAAACGGCTTGAACTGAGGGGACATTGCCACCAGCGGTTTATCAAAGATCTGGATATCAACCACCACCGTATTTTCCATCTTGGGCTGCACCTCATTGATAACCATCTTGACGTACTTGGAGATCACAGCGAGCGATGAAATAATCGGGGTTACCTGCGACACTGGAACTATGGTGAACAATGGGTACTGGTACCATGCGTCTGGAACGTTAGGCTCATTTATGCTCGCCATGGCAGGCTTTCTTCCCGTCTTTCCAGGAACTCCGTAGGTCCACCAGGGCATTTGTTGTGGCAGTTTTGGCTTACCGTTAGCATCTTCCATGCCGATATCTACGCTGGACTCAAAAGAGGTAGGACCTACAAGGACTTGAAGGATCCCTAAGTCATCAGAGTCTAAAGTCTCACGACATACGCCTTCTCCAAGTTGAATGAGCTCTACCGTTTCAAAGCATGTGGTTACGCAGTTGATAAGCGACATCCACTCACGCTCTGTAACAGATGTAAGGGCCGCAATAATGTCCTGGATGTTGAGCGTTGTTATGGATATGTCGTTTAGAAGATGGTCCGGGTCCAAAGAGCGAGCTGATTGGTGGGGCTTGAACAGAAGCATGGAGGAGCATATGGAAGAATGCAAGATTATCCTAGCCAGTTTAAGCAAAAGCTGAGAGAAAAGTAGCGAGGCTTCAATGACCAGCACTTTATGAGTCTCACCTTCTTTTTCAAAACTCTCAATGTGATATAGGTTGTGGGAAAGCTTCTCTACAGAGCGCATCTGAGAATCGAAAATAAGAATATGCGACGGAAGCAGCCCATTACGCGAGATAACATTCATGATGTCCTCCACAATCTTTGTAGCCACAATAACCACCGCCGAGTCATAGAGCTGGATCCCGTCGTCAGAGGGATACGCGTCGGCGCGGGAGTAGAAATTGAGTGCGTTCTGTACATCCTCCCAGTTGACCGGGGTTCTGAGTGCGTTTGGGGAAACCCCGTGGTGGTCTAATTCTGATGATTTCAAAGAAACCTGATGAATTATATCACAAAGGGGGAACCCCAAGTCTGGAGGAAACGACATAAGTTCCCTGTCGAGTTCACTATAGGGGAACCCTCTGTTGATACGTAAGTAGACGTGGAGCTTCCAGACCCCCCATAAAGTTCGAATATCGTCTTCGTAGTCGCACAGCTGTTTCCTGGTGCACAGAACGAGAAATTTAGTAAACTCGGTATTATTTTTGCTGGAGTAAAAGGGTAAAAGGCTGTGGATCTTGATAAGTTTTTGCGCTCTTTCAGATCCGTCAAAGGACTGACGCGGATAACCTGTAGGACCCAGCGTTCCTGCAAGTAAAATTAAAGCTTTCAAAGAAGAGCTTGTGCCAAGATTATCCCAGAACCGCTCGGCTAAAGAGTACCAGTGTTTTGGTTCACGCAGCTGAGGGTTGGGGACATCCTTTGCGCTAACATAAGAGCAACACGATGAGATCATGGCATGCAGGAGAGACGCATCATTATGCAGAGACAAGCTTCTAAGAAACCTCTCCTTTGGCGGCAAGAAGGGCCGTGCAGAATGCAAATATCTATAGTACAAATCGATGAAAATAGCCGTTACTTTCCACGACGGGAAGCTATACTTGGCTAGTTCATTGTCGTTAATATTATAAAGAGTGTGAGAGTATTTGGACTCTTCCTCCTCTTGATCATCTTCCTCGTCAAAGGACTCGGATGCCGAGCTCTCGGAAATAGCCGCACGGTGACGCTGTTTGTGGACCCATGTATCGGTATTCGAAGGAGGATAATCCGAATGGTGGTGGTGGTGATGTGCATAAGGGAACTGATGCGGCGTGGCCCCCCACATGTACCCGGAACCATATGGAACCGGAGGAGCCTGCATGGCCGGTATTGCCCCTGGTCCATAAGAGTTACAGTAATGCGGCGGATAAGCGCTCATTACCCGGTTATCAAAGCTAGGCGACTCACCTATCGTAGTGCCCTCCGAGGGGGCAGCGCTTTTGGAGTGGGTAGAATATTTTCTTCCACGCTTCCCGCCACGCATAGAGGGAACAAACACACAGTCAATGTCGAGCATTTTGCAGTTTGTGCACGCGTTTGCCTTATCGAGGACTACCTGAGAGTTTTGCTTCCCTTCCACTTTGAGGAAACCGTCACATTTGATCTTCTTGTCACGACACGAAAGACACGCACGGCGTGCCACGCTTCTCTTGGGTGCTGTTTGTGACATTTGAGCTCGTTTCAGGGGAACGTCGGGATTACGGACCTTGTGAACGCCGTATGCGGGCCAAAGCACGGTGTGAGGATGTGCATGGAAACTCACGCCATTTTTCTGAGTTGAGGGAACCTCAAGGACCCCCCCCCCCCCCCCCCCCCTGCAGGCGAGATTTTTCCGGCGCGGGTAAAGTTGTGCATGCGATTTCTGCATGTTCTTTTTGTCACGTTACTTTTCTCTGCACCCCTGCCCGGTTGACACGTTGTGGGGACGGAATTGCGGAAGGGCATGCATGATTATGCAGAGTTTTTCCGATGCATTCATAACATGATCCATCTCCGGCCTTCTCCAGGTTCCATGACACAAACACCCGTTGAATGTATTTACCACGTCACAAAGAGCCCGCTAGGATCCGGCTCTTATGCTACCGTGAAGGAAGCTATCCACACAGAGACTAACCTGCACTATGCTGTCAAGGTTATCGGGAAGAAAACTATTAAAGGAAAAGAAGAGATGGTAGACAACGAGATAGCTGTGCTTAAGAAACTGGCGCACTACAACCACCCGAACTTGCTGACGTTAAACGACTACTTTGAAACAACTGATAGCATCTACCTTGTAACGGACCTCTGCACCGGCGGGGATCTTTTCGACAAGATTTCCGAGAGGGGCAGTTTCTATGAATCTGATGCTGCTAGTCTTATCTCGTCTCTTTTACAAGCAGTTGGGTTTCTGCACGACCACCATATTATACACCGTGACATAAAGGCGGAAAATTTAATCTTCAAAACGTGCAGTAATA
>JAJLSF010000461.1:0-19976 GCA_030567395.1 Citeromyces hawaiiensis
GCAAACAACCACTAGTAAGTTCCCAAAAGATTGTCATCCTAGCAAATTAAATCATGAGCACAAAGGCATCCGACCGAATAAGGAGTTCTCAATTGACAGTAAAGCATATTATCCCCGGTTTAATATCATAATGAAAGAATTCCAGCTGATAAGCCATCTATAGAAAAAGGAGATCCCATAACCGAGCAACACTTTCGGGGCATGTTGGCATATTATTAAGTCGTTCAGCAAAATGGTAAAGTAAGGTGGGTGAAAATCTTGATTGAAAGTGTCAGCATAGGAGTAAGTATCTACAAAAGTACTGACGCCAAAACAGCATTATACTATAAATCCAGTTAGTCACTCCGTAAAAATCGGATGGAAGGAGTAATGGTACAACACCACCTTCCACGGAGGTAAGAATGGCGGAAATAGTCAGCTTCCTTGAAGGGATGATAATGAGCATCTTATCCCTTCGGCATAAGACCAATGAATCATGCTCCACTGCATCATAATGCAGTAGACCAAGCATATGCACTGCAATGTATGAGGATTAGAGAGTCGCAAATCAGACCGCTCCACAGGCCACTGAGGCCTGGGTTCATACAACTCATGAGCCCGAATCTCCTCCGTATTAATTTAGGTCGACTACAATAAGTTGACGCCAAAGTTCTGGCACAGGGAACTCTGGCAGGCACGCTGCATATGCAGTAATTTAGGACAAAGTCAGAGTTAATGACTCGGCACCTATGAAATAGGATCTGGACCGATACTATTGGCTCCAAATAATGTCTCATGCATAATATCGCATAACGGAGGAAAAATTGGCAGCTCGGCAACTATAATGGTAGTTCTGCCCACTTATTGAAAAGACAGAAAAAACAGAAAGAAAAAAGAGAACAATAAACTCATTCATAAACAATCAACATATCTGCTATAAACCTAAGTATGACTAACAACAATGATATCACCAGACCCGATACGATCCAAGGCGACGTTGGCGAATTAAACTTCCCACGTCAAGAAAAAGACATTATGGGTCACCGGATTGGGATCCTTAAATGTGATGTGATCTCCCCGGATATGTTTCCGAAAAAGGGTCATTCATAAGTACGCATAATATTTACATCAAAAAGACTAGATGGTCTCTGGATAGAATTCTGTATTCGAACCAACTTTGATTTTCAGATGTGGAAATTTTCAGCCTATTTCAATACTTCGGATCTGGTGACCCTTCAAAGTAATCTTAGTGTGCGTCCTTTGACTTCACTATAAGTTGATTAACAATTGGGTGCAAATATTCCGAATCCCTCCATCTCAATAAAGCACGGAAACATCTCCTTTTATACCTACCATGTCTGACAGGTGGCAATTCCCAATGTTTAGTGCCCAACAGAGTGTATCTTGTATAGAACACCGTAGCATCATTCTGGATAATGCACGTCGCCTCTTATCTTGCATGTAGTTGCAATCATAGGGTTTATCCACTCTTTCGAGTGGAGATCTCTGTGGTATAACACTTCCATAATAACTCCAGTAGTACATCGGTATATCACCCGCAGGAGATTCGGGTTGCCAACTGCACCTCAGATCCTTCGGCCTCTGGGGCGGTCATATTGCGACCTTACCCTTTTTGCAATATCCTTTTTAGGATTTATGCAATCTACTGCAGCACCAGTGGAGGAAATAACAAAAGAAGAGAGCCGATCTATCTCGGCTCACTTTCATAAAGTACCTTTGCGGTTCCCCTATATATGGAAACAGGCGTCGTGCCTTAATAATTCGATCCACAGGACAAGGGCCACAGGACAAAGGGCAAAAGACAAAGGGCAAAAGACAAAAGGCAAAAGACAAAGGCAAAAGACAAAGGCAAAAGACAAAGGCAAAAGACAAAGGCAAAAGACAAAGGGCAGGGCAAAAAACAAAAAATGGACAAGAAAACCACCTTCAACAATCTTTTCCGCTTCGCTCCAAAGATTGTAAATCTGTAAAGTATAACCTATTTGGGGCTTTTGCCCTTTTCTCCCTCTCATAAGCTGCAAAGCTTTTTTTAATTTAGCACATTTTTACAACACACAGGGCCTCGTATCAATCTGCATCACTCTCCATCTACTAACTCATCCTTAGCTCATCCTTAACTCACACTTCCGCTTCGCTTCAGTGTGTTCGATACCACACCCCTACACCCCATCCACATGTCATTAGAGAGACGACTGAAAAAGATATTTAGCGCCCCCAAAAAAGGTAAGCAAGCTCTTCTAACCCCTCTAACGCTCAGGCGAAACATACGAGCTGAAGGCTGGACTGGTCTCGCAGTATGCCGATGAGAGAAAAGACGCAATTCAACGTGTCATTGCGGCCATGACGGTTGGGAAAGATGTAAGTCCTCTTTTTCCCGACGTTTTAAAGAATATTGCCACAACGGACCTCGAGCAGAAGAAATTGGTGTATCTTTATTTGATGAATTATGCAAAGGCCAATCCGGAGCTGTGTATATTAGCCGTCAACACGTTTGTTCAGGATACAGAGGACCCCAACCCTTTGGTTCGCGCTTTGGCAATCAGAACAATGGGATGCGTCCGAGTGGATAAAATGGTGGATTATATGGAGATCCCGCTGAGTCGAACTCTTAAGGATGAGAATCCATACGTTAGAAAGACAGCAGCTGTATGTGTTGCCAAGTTATTTGATCTCAACGCCGACATGTGCGTAGAGCAAGGATTTGTTAACCAACTGGTTGCACTGGTCGAAGACGGCAATCCGATGGTTGTGGCTAATGCAGTAGCTTCCATTCAGCAGATCAAGGCTAGCAATCCTGAAATGGCTCAAGAGTTTGATGGCGCGCTTAACAAACCACGTAGCTTGAAGAGATTGCTAATGACGTTAAACGAGTGCACGGAATGGGGCCGCATCACGATTCTAGAAGCTTTGTCGGATTTTCAATCCCCTTCGCAAAGCGAGGCTCAGCATATAGTGGACCGCGTGACGCCTCAGTTGCAACACGAAAACCCTGCTGTTGTTCTGGGCGCCGTCAAGGTGATCACAAGACACTATCTGGTGCTACCACAGGACCAGCATGAGATTCTGATAGCCAAATTGAGTGCTCCGCTCACCTCGTTACTGTCTACCCCTCCGGAGATCCAATACGTGGGACTCCGCAACATCCGCATCCTTCTGGAAGCTTTCCCGCAGCTTCTCAACAGAGAAATTTCTGTTTTTTTCTGTAAATTCAACGATCCGCTGTACCTAAAGCTAGAAAAAATCGAGATCCTCGTTAGACTGTGCAGTGAGTCCAACGGTGAGCTTCTGCTGTCTGAGCTGAAGGAGTATGCGATGGAGTTTGATAGAGACTTTGTGGATCGCGCTATTAGGGGCATGGGGCAAATTGCCATAAAAGTGGAATCGATATCGCAAAAGGCGGTCGACAGCCTATACGACTTGTGTGTTACAAGAGCTAAAAGTGTCACAAATCAGGGGATTGTTGTTCTACAGGAATTGCTAAGAAGATACCCAAGAAAGTATACCGCCACCATTCTGCCCATCATTGCCGACTTCAAGATGGAGGATGTGGAACAATATCCATCAGATACGCTTTCGTCCTACGTTTGGATCGTGGGCGAGTATTGCAAAGACATGCCTCACTTACACAGTAAGCTTTCTACGATTGTTTCGCATTTCGAAGAAGTCGACTCAGTCGTACAGCTCTCCATTCTCACCACCGTGGTTAAGGTGAATCTCACACGAGGAGACTCCGATACCAAAGCTGCCTTGCAGAAAGTTCTGGATACCGCCACCAACAATGTGGAGAATGTCGACGTTAGAGATAAAGCGTTTATATACTGGCGACTGCTTTCTCTTTCCGATAATGAAAAGGCGAGAGAGATTGTCTTGCGGAAACTTCCTATTCTGGAGTCAACTATCGACAAGATTCCCCCTACACTGTTGCAAGAGCTGCTCCATGAGCTCTCTACCCTAGCCTCGGTCTACCACAAGTCGCCCTCTACGTTTGTAGTGAACGAAGACGGTATCAACGATGTGAATAGAAGTAAAAAAATCGACGAGTTGCGATCCATCGCCAAAAACGAAATCGTTCAAAGAACCGCAAAGGCTGAGAACCTTCTCGACTTTGACGACGATGAGGAACATCATGACGACACAACGCAGCAGAATAGCCTGGCAGAGCTCAACGATTTGTTTGCTGGGCTCTCCACTCAACAGCCCCAGCAGAGGCAGTCGTTTGAGCAGCACGATCTGTTTGCCATGTTGACCTCGAATGGGACAAATACGCCTGATTCCACTGCCGAAAAGAAGCAGTCCAAACCAGACGAAGATCTTTTGAGTTTTTAGAACCGTCTAGGTTGGAGAGGTTGGTGTCAGTGTATTGTTTTGCGGATACGGTTTGGCCTACTTTGACTGGCACCTCATGAAAGGGCTGTTGCTGTCGCAATGATGACCTGAGATATCGGGGAAGGTTGCTAAAGGGGACTCGATGGGCTTTCAGCTCCTGGAGCTTTGTAGAACCAATAAATCGGTTGTTCTTTCGCCAGTGGCCAAAGTCTATACGTTGGATCTCGGATTAATATCATCTTATCTGGTGCGAAGGTGCTGAAAACGAGAAGTAGAGAGGGAATTCCTTGGCCTTGGGAAGAAAATGTTCGGAGCTTATGAGAGTGGTATCCAAAAGATATGTTGCATTTATAATGCGTCACCACTCGATAAGTGTCCCCGTGACAAAATGAGCTGTGGCATATTCCCTAACTAAGGTTAGCAGTATTGCATGTTACGTTCTTCGCTTATGCTCAGAGGCTTATCTGTTGGAGGTTAGATTTGTAACTGTTGAAATCCATAACTGATTCTTATTTGAACTATTCAACCTATATACCAAGTGTCCTTATATAGTTTTCTTATCACTCTTCTAGAGTATTCTATCGCACATTCCAGCATGTTCTATGCATATCCATGCATACTTGTGCATATCATTTCTGATTCCAACATTATCAGTCCAAGTCGTTTGGAAAAGGTTTTTTGTAAGCTAAACCTCCAATGAGGCTTGTTGTAAAGTTAGTGGGAGACACATAACCTTACCGTGCTTTTTTTTTTTCTTTTGGTGGTTCCATACCTTGAGGGGAATTTGAAGTGAAGGAACTCAAGGAAGTGCTCAGGTCAAAGTAGAGTCATCCACGCAGATGGCTGAGGCAAATAAGCGATCTTCAGGCCTGAGTATTTCTCTTTAATGGAATTTTTTCATCTAAAATCCATTAATTACAACCACCGTAATAACATCGTCATTATGGTCGGGGATATACAGCGTTTGGCGTTCTTATTTTTTAATCATGAACCACACTTGGGCATTATTTGCAGTACCCACTTCAGAATATTCCAACTATGTGACGTACGCTACCATAGCTACTTATAACGTATATTGAATGCGGTCCTCCGTTTTGTATGAGGGAGTCATAACATGTGTCTTTAGATCCAATAGTAAGAGGAGATAAAGCACTGCATCTACTTGGATTGGTAAAGTAGGAACATAGACCATTGATGGCTGATACTGAAGTTGAGTGTCGTCACACCGAGCTGATCCAGGTGTGACTGCAATTGTTGAGCACTATTACTACTCATCAGTAAATAGATGAGCATTCCTGCCTCAAGATTCAAGATGAATGTAGTGTGCCATTCTGATGACTGCACGAGAATCCGCTGTTGTTTTTAACCCTTACAGCTATTCTCCTACATGTACAGTGTACATATGGATACATATGGGTACATATATCTGCATAGTAGTACATGAACTGTGCATAGAGGTACATACATGCTCCTACATATTTCGTGAATAGAGGTGCATATTAACCTCGCTTTACAAACTGAGTTCTGATGCCACAGAGAAGAAACCTAGTATATAAGCTCGTGTGAGGAAAGGGGTGAAATTTTTGTGTGAGCCCAAATCTATTTGGTCCTTTAATGAGTCAGATCACGCTCAAAAGTTACAAAACATCTATCTCCATCTCTACTGGACTATGGGGCCGTGCACCACCTTCTTTTTGGGCCTCAAACGGCGATTTTGGAACATTTTATCACATTGTAGCTCGCTCAGTTTTAAAGATATCAAAAAAACCAATGACAGCATGACGATTGTAATATAAATTCCTAGCAGATATAAAAACGTCGGCCCTTCGGGTGCTCCGTATTGCTAACAGACCCTTTTGAAATGTAGACTTTTACAACAAGGGTGTAACGATATATGTGCTCGACCAGTAACAACAGAAAACTGATCCAATCAGCCTTTGCGATCTGATTTTTGCATCTCCAGAGTTGAGATGTGCTCTCGTATGGTGAGTGTCGCCCTAACAAGAAGCTTAAGACAAGAGATTTTATTTCAGCATATTTTCAAACACTTTTGACCGTAGGTATGGATTTAAAATTGCAGCGTCAATAGCTCACATTCGACGTGTATACTCTCCGATTCTTCTTACTCTAATCTCCATCTTTTTTCCCCTTTTCCCCCTTTTCCCCCTTTTTCCCCTTTTGCCCCTTTTGCCCCTTTTGCCCCTTTTGCCCTTTTTGCCCACTTTGCCTTAGTCAAGCCACCATAAACCCTTAAAGCCTTTGTGCACTATTTTCTCGGAAACTAGTTTATGCCACAGCTCTAAATGATAGATGGAGAAGCCCAAAAACGGTTCTGCGAATTGTTCACTCTCTTTTTTGCCTACGCGGTTCATCGCCTTATGCCGGCTCGATTACCCCGAATAACTCTGCTGTGCCTGAAGTGCCCTAAGATGCTGGAAATGACGCAGACAAAGATTCTTCCATCGATACTGTCAGCAACCTCCCTCCTCTATTTCAAATCGTTGCTTCATGACCACATAAAGTGTTTGTTCTGGCCTTTCCGTGTAGGGTCGCATCATTGACGAGGGGTAAAAACCTTGATCCATACGCACATACCGGATTTATTTGAAGCAAACGTATGGTGATGGACCTGACGCGCTCTATGTAATAATTGACGTCTATTATATGATGAGCAGGCCCTGTTCCATATGGTGGCATCTTGACGGAGTGTGTCCCTCAACAAGTCGTATCTTACTCCGCTATGAGATACCCCTTTGCGTCGGAATCATTTGCAGTCTGCGACTTAAACCTGGTTCCCCTACAATTCTCTGACTGCCCAAAGAGTTAAACTCGAGGAGAAGATTACTCATCTGGAGGCATGTAACACCTCAGCAGCTTCTAAAGATGTCAAGCTCCTTTCCCGCTTTGTGTCATTTTCCGAAAGATGATGAAACGCTTCAAAAAACCAAAGCTGCCTATCTCTCGGAAACGAGACTTTAGTGTCGCTCTTTTTTCGCAATTCAGCTCTAGCCAGAGTATGCTCGTTGACAGATCGACGCGGGTGGCTCTACGTCAAGAATTGCTCACGAAAAAGAGGTGGCTGGAATATGGTGTAGATAGAGGGAGGCAAAGAGGACTTACAGGCGACGACTTGTTACGCTCTGCTAAAACAAACCCTCTAGATAAAGCCATTCCGTGCATGAAGGCGCATATCATTCTTAGACGTGACAGTATTTAGTGCATGTATATCCTGAATCACGTTTGTATATTCCTCAGTGCCATAATAATCGCCTTTTAATACTTGCGTTCTGCTATGTGATCGAGAATACATCTATTGCGAGTAAACCTAATTTCCCTTAGTCTTCTATTGCATCATTGTCACCCATGTACATGGGTCCTACTATACGGAGGATAACCTATCAATTTGAACAAGGAAATGAAGCAATGCCAAGCCGGCCCGCAATATGAAGTTGGCATAGATGGCCATAGGCTGAATGAATGAATATCCAGTGTCGGGCAAAGCAGTCCAGCAGGAGCAGTTCCGCAGGAGGGTCTAGGCGGATCGAAGTTGATATGCAACTACGGGCCGTGTCACACAGTCAGGATGGGCCTAACAGTTATGCTCTACGGCTAATACATGCACCTATATGCGTGCATATGCAATCGGCTGCATTCACGCATGCTACGGGTCGCTGCAGGGTCTATAGAGAAGGATGTCTGGATGCGATAAGTCTTCTGAATATAACATCGATTTTCTAGTAGAGCCTACATAGCAAGCACATCAAACAGAGCATTAAGACACCAGATCTTTTCCTGATCAGCAAGTGATTTTCCCACCTGCTGATTCTAGGCTTCATTCCCCTAAATCGAGTGAACTCTTTTTGACGGACAATCCTTTAAACAGTGAGCCGAGTCTGAGGTAGCTCATCTCTTATTTAGCTCTGAATTAATCATTGCAACACCAGAGAAGGATCAGGCCTAATTGTGAAAGGTCAATTTTTACTGATACACAGTCATCTTTACCCCGACAAGCTCTTCTATTGTGAGGATAGGGTGAAAGTCTTTGGCTCTCGCCGCTTCCTTCCTACTCAATACAGGAAGTAAAGGAATTAATGCCTCTTTTGTCTCACACTTCTTTGAAATCGATTCTCTAACCACCTTGATTGTGGGTGAAAGTATGCTTGAGTAAAGCAGCCGCTCCGCTTCCATTGAATCACGACATAAAAGCATGCAGGTTGATTCAAACCTCCGCCGCCTCCTTTCTTTCCTGCAGAAAGGACTTCAGCGAGAAATGACTTCAGCGAGACTGCTTGGTCGAAGCAGCAAACAACAATTGAAAGTCGGTCGATAAATCCTTAGCCGTTGGCTTCAGAGAATTGGGTGTTTTTTTCTCGGGAGCAGCGCTGGTGGCATGAACATTTCGGGGAAAGCATGTATTATGGGCTAGGTATATTGTTAAGGGTATAGCGGTTTAATAGAAAGACCTTGGTGGCTGCGCGTTCCAACGCTCCTCTTTGGTATAAAAAGTTCCGCCCATCTTAAAAAAAAACAAACAGCAGCAAATACGTCTTTAGCATGGATGACGACGAGAATAAGATTGAAGCGGATATTAACAGAGAGTATTTGGAAGGTTTCAATGATGCCATGAAGCATAAAGCGAAAAGATATCTCTCCAGATCAGCTCAGCAATCTACTTCAGATAAGGAAACTGAGATATTAGCTTCAAAACCCTCGAACACTGCGTTGCGAGATGTACCGGAAAATATTGAAGCCGACAGTAGAATCAAATCGGCTCGGTCGAACAAAAAAGATCAACAGGAGCTCGAAAGAGAGATTAAATCAAGCCTTGTGCTCGCGTCGGCCGACTTGAAAACCCTCGATCAACTTGAACATGGCTCTCTCAAGTCTCCCGATAGAAAACCTCCTTCCGAACATCACTCTCATGAAAAGTCCCCAGATGACAATGATGATCATGAAGATGAACACAACGATGATAGTCATTCAGTCTCTAGTCTAGAGAGTTTCACCTTGAGAGAGAGACAGGATGCTATCAACACAACCCATCCTTTTGGGAGTAGGATCTGGAAACCTGCTCTGTATAAA
Source organism: Citeromyces hawaiiensis (assembly GCA_030567395.1). NCBI lineage: Eukaryota > Fungi > Ascomycota > Pichiomycetes > Pichiales > Pichiaceae > Citeromyces > Citeromyces hawaiiensis. The sequence continues at coordinate 9,409 of JAJLSF010000461.1, forward strand.
AAAAACAGTTTGAACGATACCGAGGCTGAGGACGATATCCACTCCAAACCGACACCATCCAGAAAGATACCGTTCACTGTACTGATATCTAACATGATTTGGATCATTACTTTCGGTTTGCTTCTTCTGGCAGTTTGCTCTGTCGGGTCGTTGATGGTGTTTCTTCCCTCTCTAATTATTCCCCGGAAGAAGAAAATATCCATGAAATATGCAAAAACAATGTTCCACCTTGGACTGTACTTTTTCGTGCCTTTCGGGAAGCTTGTTTCTCTCAAAATTGATGAAAACTATGCCGAGGAAGATCAAGGGGAGGGGACCACTCTGACAGAATATCAGCAGTGGAGGTCGGCCGACACGAGCCGGCTTTTCTATGCATCTCGTCTCCGTAGACTTTCCACTCGAGTGACAGATGAAGGTAGCCCGCTAAAAAAACTATCAGACATCGAATAACAATCAACCAAAAGATACATCTGGCATAACAGAGGATGACACTGGAGTGTTTAACGACTGGTTCTCTACCTCTATACTTCACAGTCCAGCCGCTGCTGTTGGTAATCAGTTTCTTCTGCTGGCTTGGGGCATTCCAATGGCAAAAGTCGCCTATACTTGCATATCCGTCGCCATCCCCTGGATCTGTCGATAGAGATGGAGTCGTCTTACCACGTGAGACGGCAGCGCAACCCAAACATGAATGAATCCATTCTTATCTGCACTTACAGGTCATTTGGATTTCATTATTACAAGTACACGGTTGACGGCACCAACATTTTCTTTATCAACCTGATTTTAATGGTGCTTTTTGTCATTTTCGATTTCTTTGTCTTGAAGAAATCACTCAACTGACAGGGATTCATCACTGACGCTTCAATGATCTTCATTACGGAATTGTGCTCTGTCATTCCGCTAGCTTATTTAATTGGACAGCCGGTAGCTTCAATTAGTGCTCAGACCTCTATGGGGTTGGTGTTCGCTCTTTTGATTTCATCAGCTCCTAAGCTTACGTTTCGTCGCAACTACGAAGCCTTCGCCATTGAATTGTACCACGTAAATGATCATCCTCCATTTGGCTGAGCACACCTAGACATTATCGTCAGGCATATTATGATCCTACGGTCTTGGTAAGAACTTATTCAATTACCACCCTCCAGATTATCCAAATATAAGCAAATTCTTAACATTGTATTCCCAAAACCAATAGCGCTGGTCATTTCCAAAAACGCTGGTCATTTCAGCCGCCATCACCTTCGCTTCGCTACGATGAGCTGGAATCTCGTTTTGCCCTCAAAAATATCCTCAAAATGACAACATCGACTTTTGAGCAGCAAAGACAGGCCAATATCCAAAGAAATAAGGAGCTGCTAAAGTCGCTAAGCCTCGACTCTCTCTCCAAAGACTTTCATTCCGATTTCGAGCGCGACACCAAGCCAAAGCCCGCCAAAAGAAAGAAGCCATCAAAACCCAAAGAGAAACCTTCTGTTCCAACGAGAAAATCCAGAAGGATTGCCGGCATCACCTCCGAAAGCCACGAAGACAACGCAGCGATAGAGCAGAGGGAAAAAGAGGAGGAAAAGCGCAGGGAGCTTGAACGGCTGCAAAACACGCGTCTTAGCGGTGATCTAAGACTTATTGACGTCATCAAGGGAGAGGACGGCGAGATTGATGTCGACGGACTTAAAAGCGACGATTTGATCCTCAGCAGAATGAAGAATTTCGCCAAACAATTCTCCATGGGGGATTTTTATGAAACGTACACCGTAAAGCATAAACTTGACGACAAAAATCTGAATAAACTACGAGATGATTTGGGGAAACTCAACATCTTCCCCGAGTTTGATCCTCTCGATATAAAACTCACTCCACAGAGAATTTCGTCGATTTTCTTCCATCCCAGCTTAGAAAAGAGAGTCGTTATCGCCGGAGACACAACGGGACACGTTGGGATCTGGTCTGTTGACGAGAAAAAGACGATAAACGACGAAGAGAGCGAGCCGGATATCGTGAGCTTTAAAATTCACGGAAGAAACGTTTCCAAAATCAACATCAAACCTCAATCGCCCCATAAGATCTACACCTCAAGCTACGACGGATCGCTCCGGTCTATCGATATGGAGTCGATGAAGACGGAGCAAGTGCTGAACTTTGACAACAGTAACGGCGATGCAGCCGGTATTTCTGACTTTAGCCCCATCGATGCAAACGTTTTATACTTTACTACGCTTGAAGGACAGTTTGGGATCATGGATACAAGACAAAAGAAGCCGCATTGTCTGCTGAGACTCCACGACAAGAAGATTGGGTCTTTTGCCGTCAACCCACACTTCTCTCAGCAGATGGTGTCGGCATCTTTAGATCGCACCATGCGGGTGTGGGACTTGCGTCAGTTGAAAAAGGCGAATTGGTCGGATTTTGATGCAGAAAAGTCTCCGCATTGCCTAGGAGCATACTCATCTAGACTCAGTGTCAGCAGTGCCGATTGGAACTCGTCGGGCGATATCGTGTGCAACGGTTACGACGACACGATCAACATTTTCAACTTGGGTGATACCTCGAAGAAAGGTTTCGCTTTTTCTGGAGACGGCAAGGAAGAGGTGCCTATGAACCTCTCTGCAGATCACACCATCAAACACAACTGCCAAACGGGGAGATGGGTGTCTATTCTCAAGTCCAAGTGGCAGTCTAATCCGAAGGATGGGATTGAAAAGTTTGTCATTGCCAATATGAACCGGTATTTTGATGTATACACGAGTACAGGGGCTCAGGTTGGTCATCTGGGGGATCGCGAGGTTGTTGGGGCGGTACCAGCGGTGTGTGCGTTTCATCCAACAGAGAACTGGATCGTTGGTGGGAGTGCTAGTGGGAAGGGGTATTTGTACATATAGTGTAGCATCTTGGAACATCTTGGAGCATCTTTGGAGCGAAGCGGAAAAGATGTGGTGGTCGGTGTAGTGGTAAATCCAGCTGTCTTGGTCAGAGCAGATATTGAGGCAATACCGGTAGTTGGAGGTCTTTCGAGTGGGGTCTCATAAAGTGCTGCATTTCTCAACACACGGCATTAAGCGGACAGGAACAGCGTTTAGAAAGGTCACGGTTGATTTTCGCGCAGTATGGCTAATGCACTGTTCAATGTTGGTGACAATCGACCGCCTCCTGCCTCTTGCATTCGCAGTCCTCTGTCGGCATGCTGTCGATCTGGGAGGGTGGGCACTTATATAGCGCACCCGATCGCCTATTCCTCAAGCATAATTGCTCGCCGTCGAATTACACAGCATGAAGTTATCAGGGCCCTCTTTATCTTCATGATAGCAGGTGCTCCTGTTACTTGAAAGAGTAAGAAGCAACAAACAGTTGCATTATCGAGCACGGAAGCAGAGTACATGTCACTCGCAGAATGCGCTAAAGAAGCTATTTGGTTGACTCAGGTTCTTAAGGAATTCAAAGTTCCAATGACTGAGAAACCAGCACTACACATTGATAACGTAGGTGCTGAGGTTTTAGCTGCGCATCCTGCTTACCATGAGCGTACCAAGCATATTGATTTACATCATCATTTTGTGCGGGACCTTATGGGAAGGAAGGAGATGACATTGAGTCATGTTAGCACTGACAGAATGGTGGTTGACATTTTGACAAAACCACTTGCTGGTCCCACGTTTAGAAACATTCGTGGACTGACTGGAATGGTTTGATATCCTATGAGAATTTTCTTATCAAGAGAGGGTGTTGGAATCAGAAATGATATGCATAGACCATGCTGGAATGTTCGATAGAATGTTTTAGAAGAGTGATAAGACAACTATATAAGGACACTTGGTATATAGGTTGAATTATTCAAATAAGAATCGATTATGGATTTCAACAACTACAAATCTAACCTACAACATACGGAAGGAAGCGAGAAGGTCCGCATTGTTCACATGTCCTAGTATAGGGTGTGGGTCGTGGCCAGTTTTCGTCACAGAGTTAATCTTGTGTTTTCGCAAGAGTCGGTTGTCAGGCAAGACGGATAATTTTCCCGCCCTGATCAGCGGGATCGCAGGACCATTGTCTTTCACGAGGTAAGCACCTCTGGATTGTTCTTGGAAGAAAAGCCCTTGCTTTGCTAAGGCGGCAGTGCTTATCAGTGTGCTCTTAAGAGCAGGGCTAAAGTATACCGGTGTTTTTCAAGACTCGTTCTGAGGTATCATCTAGCAAGATGTGTAGGTTTCCTATGCCCACCACGGGATAGGAGCTACCATCAGGGCCTACGAGGACTACGGAGTCGGGGTTGGATGAGATAAAATCATGTATTAGATTAAGATCACCCGTGGTGGTTACCTTCGCTCCGCTGTCCACGATGCTAGGGACACCGTTCATTTACAGCCTCCACCGTTGAATAGACTTCGTCGGTGGGGAGGACCACGTTGCCAATTTTTTTTTAATGTTGGTCTCGGCGGCCCTCTTCTTTTTTCTGCATTCTTGGACGGTGTGTCCAAGGTGGTTACAGAAGGAGCACTTGGGTTTTTTCTTTGATTCTGTAGAATTTCCCGAGTGCTCGTTTCTAGCCGAGTTATCCTTCTGGTTCATGGATTTGAAGACTTCTCTGTAAGAGTAGTGTCTTTCCAGTTCCGCCCGAATGAAGGTGACAGACAGAATTCTCTGGCTTATCAGGATGTCTCTAAGGCGGATGAATTCGGCAGAGAGTGATCCTAGGAGAATCTGAACCAGAATGTGTTCCGGTGTTGGTCCATTTTGCGCCCGTTCCAACTCATTTCTGAGACCACTGAAGCGACTAAAAAATTTTACCGGGGCGCAAGAACCATCGAAACGAAGCCGTTCCAGGTCCGCCATGATGAGACCTGGATATCTTGGACGCAGCAGACTGGCTCCCATGTTTTGTTAATTATCAAATGTGGAGCCGTAGTAGTCTAAGTACGAGTCTTTTAGCTCGGTGGAGAGCGTGGCACGTAGAATGTACCGAACTGCTTGGTCCATGATGGGAGTACCATGACCATCCAAGAATGGAGCCAGTCCGAGACCAATCAGAGTAGTCTCGAATTGCTCGATCCAATCGATAGCGTTCGAATTGGATGAAAGCAGACCGACTGATTTTTGGTAGTCGCTCCGCCCGAGCTGTGCGAAGAACTTTTGTGCATCAAAGCTTTCTGTAAACTCGTTGAGGAGGGTGGACTGAGGTAAGTCATTACACCCGAGTGTGGACCCGACAGCGGGAGTCCGTTGTCCGCAAGGAGAACCTTGGTGGCTTGAAGAGCCGGCAGTGGAAGCGTCGTTTTGAGAGTTTGTGTCTCTGGTAGGATCTTTGATAGCGGCGCTACCATTATGATAAAGTTGGGTCTTGGACCGTAAGTGGAGGTCTTCTAGTTGCCTTGTTAGGTCCAGGGAGTTCTCTTGGGACATATTTGTTGGTAATAAGCTGTATTTATTTACATGGGAAAAGCTCTATTTATAGTCAGAATGTCCTCAACGGTACGGAATCGTCCGTTGAGGACCGCCAAGCACCCCCTTCCTTGGCGTGCATGTCCATCTCACAGATTTAACAAGAAACGTGGTTACCAACGACACAGAAACTACCACCGGAAGTGTGGCTGAGGATGACAACTTGTTAAAAGCATTTCTGGGTGGTAAGAGAGAGAACCTGGGAGATCTTGATATGTTATTGGGTTTACCTGTTGATAATAAAACTACAAAAGCTATTGAATGGTAGAAGCCTAACAAAGAGAAGTTCCCTAGTCTCTATTCTTTTGGCTCAAGGCTTAGGCTTCTGGCTATTCCCTGCTCCAGTTTATCCGTTGAAAGATTGACTTATGTTTCAAAACACTTCATTAGTGATAGTGGAAGCAACCTGAAGGACCAGTCTCTTAAGGAATTATTGATTGGCAGAAATTACCTCAGGGCGCAGGACCAAACTCCAGGTTAAGTCGATGATAAAGGGGAGTAACGCAATATGTGTACATAAAATATACTACTGTTAAAGAAAAAGAAAAATATTGTTGTATAAGAAAATCGGCTCGAACACGTCTGATCTGATCTGTTCTATTCGGATTTGGTGTTCTGTGTTCTTTTTTTGAAGTCCCTGTTCTGTTCTTGGAGAACGTGTTCTTTTCTCGACACCCCTGTTCTAGACTTTTCTGACGCATCTTTCAACAGATGTTATGTTAGAAGTAAAGATCCAACCACCGGTCACTCCAAGGTCTATAAAGGCCTGTGATTATATATCCAGATTGATCAACCACGAACCTCCAGTAGATGATGTTTCAGTCGAGCTATCACGTTTGACTCTGGATATTCATTTATTCAGCTTATTGCCATTTGTGCCAACTTGCATATTGGGATGCGGCTGGGCAACGCCTCATTTCCGGATCATCGGCAGTGAGACAGTTCTATTACGTTCTGGACTCGGATTATGCGCTATTTTGCATAGAACAGGAGGATTGGCAGAAGACGACTTGAGGTATAGAGGAGGGAGTTTGTCCACTGATCAGGAGAGGGAATTAACTGGGAACTTAACGAATACTCTGCAAACACTTAGAAGAGCTGAGCAAGGATTGAATCAAGCTACACAATCAGTGATTAATACCAACTTACATCGGTCATATAAGAGCTTCCATACTTTTTGTCGCATCCAGACATCATTTCTAACAACAACAGATCAAGATACCCTTATAACAACTTCGACTCAGGGCTTTGGGAAATGGGTCAACTATAAGTGCTGGTAAGGTTATGAAGAAGGAAATGCAAGTCTCAAGTCCAGAAAGCAACTCGGCTATCCAAGCCATTGGTGCGAAGAAGTGGGGCCGCCTTTCAAAATCCACAAAAGAAATAGCTCGAGAAATCACCAAGCTTAAAGAGTCTAAAGATGATTGCCTGGGTCGTACGCTTACTCAGTTCAATAGCGCTGACTATGATCGTTTCGTCAAAGATGGAGAGAAACAGCTTTGTTACAGAGATCTCACTCAGGGCTTTAAAGTGAGAAATGATCCCTTCAGTATTGTTCCGGGGATTATGGCTTTCAGGCCATCGCCTCAGCACAATGCACCAATCAGTTTTGTGACCTCGTGTTTAGGGAAGGCTATGGTAAGTGGTTTTATTCAAGACCCCCTAGACTTTGTCAGGATTGACTATTCAAGCTGTGATGTTCCTCTACCCGATGGAGGCGGGAAATTTCAACCAGACGTGGTGTTTTTGAGGGATTGTGAAGAGGTTCCATTTTTCACAATGGAAGTGAACTGGAGCAGTTGCACGCTGGAGAATGCCAGACGTCAATTGCTAGGTCCGATTGAAAGGTACAGAGGTAAAATTAGAGGTGGAATGCTCTTTTATCACTATTCCAACAAATGGTACGCCGAGGTGTATCGTTACGTGCACAGAACGACCGGAGGAAACGATATTGTTCTTCCCGATGGTGTTGGTAATCAAGAAAGAGAGCGGATGTTGATGAGAAACGCTTTGGGTGAATCAAAAGAATTTGCAATCTATTTACAGGAGAACAAAAGGTATCTTCTTCTGTCGGACCGCGATACTCCCTGTGAAGATGTACCTTTGTCAGTGTTCGACATATTCGACGTTCAATGTGAAAACATTGTTCGCCGTGAGGATATGAGACGTCCCAATGCCACTTTTTGGTTGGATCACAATGTCTTCCGCCGATATCTTCAGAGAACTCCGTCGGCAGCCCACAGAGCGAGGCGCTAAACGAGATGAAAGCAAGTTGTGTCTGAACACGCGTGTTCATTCTGATCTGATTGTTCTCAAAAAATATATCACGTTCTTTTTATGAAAGCCGCGTTATGTTCCAAAGCGTAAGTGTTCTTTTTTGAAGGGAGGTGTTCTAGAACACTTCGAGCACTTCACTTAATAGCTTTAATATATAATTCTACAACTTTTGTACTAAATTGTGGGAAAGCTGTAAACAAAAGATGAAAGATCTAGCAAGAAACGTACACATCATCTAGCCCAGGAAGCTTGGTTCACAAGAAAATTAAACAGCTAGTACTGCCTTCTAAAGACGAACGTCATGGAAGCTCTCAAGAGGTTCCTTTTCTTAGCACCACTGACTACACAGATTTACCTATCGATGAAATGCTTCACTTTGAAAAACTATCAATCCAAACCTTCATCTCAAAGCAGAGAGTCCAGATTGAATGTGAGTTTGATGACAAATACAAACCCCGGCGTTCGTCAATATTGAGGGTCAATTCAAGACAAAGGGAAATTGTCGGCTAATCAAGCCATATCCTCTAATATTAGCCTCTCCCTCAAAGCATCTCCTCGAAGGTTGTCTCCTTTCAACCCAAGCGTCTTCCCCATTCGATCAATATAAAAAAATTTATCAAGTCTCTTTTTCTTGTCGTATTAGGGTTTTGTTTTTTTCGTTCTCTTGTCAAACGTCACGTGCTCGGAGATAGGGCTTGAGAAAACAGAAGGCTAATCTTCAGGATTTTGAAATGCAAAAGAAGCTTAAACAAGAGTTGGAAAAAGACCAACCTTTGACCGGAGAGGTGGTTTATGGAGTGAGTGAAAAGTGAGTGCAGCACTTTCTATAAAATAGACATGGTAGGTATAAAAGGAGAGGTTTCCGTGCTTTATCAGGAAGATAGAAGGTAATTCGGGACGGCCAACTTGTTAGCAACTTATAGTGAAGTCAAAGGACACACACACTAAGAATATTATCAATACATATTTACATCCGCTATTCACACTGACATGGTTACCGCCGGTATAAAAAGATCCTACTTTCAATCGCTCCCCAAGCTTTCGCTGCTCTCAACTGAGTCGCTATTACTGGATGACGGCCTCTCGGAATTGGAAACCCCTGGAAATTTCAAAGAGAAATTGAAGGATAGCAAAGACACAGTCAATATCAAGACCCCGCGTCGTCTCCGTCGCGCAATCAACCTTGCAAAGGTCCAAGAACAAGAACCACCTAATCCGGCCGTCGACTACTACGCAGCCCCAACTGGCGTCTTGCAATGCAGCAAGAACTTACCAGTTTGATTGATACCAAAACCTTCCAAGAAGTCCCATGGTTTGATGTCACAACTCTCCCAACGATGTGGCACTTCAAGATAAAAAGGAATGCAGCTGGAGACATTCTCCGTTATAAGGCTCGTCTCGTCTGCAGAGGGGACTTGCAAGATTTCTCCACTTTTGGAGAAACTTATGCCCCCACTCTCCAGTACTCGTCAATGAGACTTATCCTTGCGTTGGCTGTTCAACGAAGGCAGGTGGTGAAAGCCTTAGACTTTGACAATGCGTTTCTAAAACGCGCCATTGGATCACAAAATCTATATCAAAGTTCTACCAGGATATGATATGGTCCGCGACACTTCCTCTCATCCACTGTTGCTTTGGGTCAATAAGTCCCTTTACGGACTCAAACAAAGTGGAAGAAATTGGAACTCCATGCTGACTGCTTACATTACCCATAGTTTGCATTTTACTGAAGTGGAGCCCTGCGTCTACTTCCATGTTTCCAAGGGCACCATCATAGGCGTGTTCGTTGACGATTTGATTATAACTTCTCCTGACGTTGCGGACACTGAAGAATGCATTCAACGAATTGCCACTGATTTTAAAGCCAAAAATCTTGGTGTTGTGTGCGAGCTCATAGGATTTAACATCCAACACTCCGAAAACGGCTGTCTGTATCTGACCAGAACAGCACCTCTTATCAAGTTGGCGGATTCACTAAACCTTGGACCTGTTAATCATCGTGCGCCGATTACACCTCGCCATTACTTGGGACATGATGATTTTCAACACACTGAGACGGCACTCGATCTCAAATCTATACTCGGCCAGTTACATTATGCTTCCACTACTTATCGTCCCGAGTTGAGATACACTACTCAGTACATCAGTCGCTTTATCAATCAACCAAGTCCAGCACTTTGGAAAATGCTTCGGAAGCTGATTGAGTATACTGCCCTCCATTCCACTGAGGGGATTACTATTGCCAGATTTCCTGAACATCATTTCCGTCTCTGTGCCCTCACCGATAGTAATCACGCTAGCTGCATCCTAACACGCCATTCCGTTGCTGCCAACATCATTTATTTGGGATCTACACCCATTTCTTGGCACTCACAAACCATCAAACTGATATGTGACAGTAGCACAGAATCAGAGATTGAAGCAATTTACAGGACCATTGATCCATTGCGTGCATTGCAGCGACTCTTTACTGCTCTCTCTGGCACTTCGGTCCCTAAGCCTATTCTCTTATCAGATAATCAGTCGGCTATTGCTCTTGTTCGCTCTCCCAATCAAAGGGGTCGAAACAAATTTTGGAACATTAAATATCTCAAACTCAAGCAACAGTATGCAGAAGGCGTTTTCGACATTGAACGAGGCCTGTCGACATTGCCACTTTTCGTCGACTTAAGGATACAGCAATGGAAAGATTATACTCACACCACACGCGCTCACCGAATGTAGGTAGTGCGCAATACGGAATCTGAATGAAATCAGTTTACCACTAACCCTATATAAATTAATTTCTGCTCCTCAAGATACGCAGGAATTATGGGGGGATGTTGGAGAGTGAGTATTACTATATGTCAGCATAGGAG
>JAJLSF010000462.1:0-19953 GCA_030567395.1 Citeromyces hawaiiensis
TTGCAAGGATCGGCGGTATCTCTGTTGAATTTCAAGGGCACAGATCAAGATGATAGTGAAGATATTCTGAACAAGTCAAACATCTCCAACCCACACAAAGACATTGTGGTTGCTTCCATTCAATGGTGGAGATCTCGAGCTCTTCAAGTTCAAATATCTCTTCTCCCGGAACCCTCATCACTTTTGACTTCTATAAGTACCACTTTGCTGAACTCGTCTACTATTTCGTCATTCATCGATGAATCAAACGTAAACACTCCGCTGAATCAGGAACTGCTTGTGCTTTACTACTTGGAATCTTCCAGGAACGGCATCAACACAGGAATGGAGAATCTTTCAATAGCTTCACTTTCCAAAGCGAAAAACATCTCAGGCCTCAAGTTTTTGATAACTGGATGCAAGGCGGTTCATACAAAGTACCAGACTACCGCGAAAACGTCTCTTGTTATTTTGGCAAAATCAAACCCGTCAATGGTTTCCGCAGATGACAGAAACGAAGTGGTTCCAGAACACTTACATCTGAACTCGGATATTCTTTTGGAAACGCCAGTCTACGAAGCTGTTGGTGAGGGTGGATCGGAAGGCGAAGTTGAATCAGAGGACCCTCATTCCCTTTTGCCCATGGCAACGGAAAATACCATGCCGGCGGAGCTTAAAAGTCTCGACCCAAACAACCAGCCCAAATTGGCTGATCTGGACGCTATCCAGCTGCTTTTGAGAGCTTTTACTCATAAGCAAACCTCACCCGCCGGTAACCCTCTCACCGAGATGGAGCTGCTAGCTGTTTTCCGTAGAATTTTGCAGTCCTCCAACGTGAACTGGTCTGTCTCAGCAAAGTGTCTGTGGGAAAGATCGGTATTAGAATCTACTCGCGCTAAAACTATAGAAAGAGGTGTCTTACAAATGGAGTCTCTCGTGGAAGACCTCGGAATGCAGTCGAAAACCCAGGATTCTCAATTCGCCCTTAAAAGTCTCAACCTGAGCGATACCTCGAATCTAGCCAACCAAAACCGTCTCAAGTACATTCACCAGCTGCCTTTAGCACCGCGGTGGTGTTTAGATAGAGAACTTGCTGAAAAGCTCATGCGTTTGGGGCTTGTAAAATCTGCTGTGGGAATCTATGAAAGACTCCATATGTGGGTGGATGCTGCTCTATGTTACGCTGTTTCTGATGATGAAAATACGGCTGAAAAAATCTTGGCAGATTGCGTGGCCCGCAACCCATCCGACGGTCGTGCATTATATGTTCTTGGAGATATCCGTGAGGATCCTACCCTCTGGGAACGCAGTTGGGATTGCAGCAAGTATTACAAGGCCAAAGTAGCTTTAGCAAAGTACTATCGTAACCCGCCTAAAAGCTCTGGTCTTACGCCTAACATGCGTTTGGCCGTGACGTGTTTGTGTGATGCCCTCACGGTTAACCCGCTCCACTTCGAGACATGGTATCTTTACGGGTGCTATGGGCTTGAGTGCGCCAACTTTGCCGTTTCGACGGAGGCTTTCAGAAGGTGCGTTGCACTCGACGAAACGAGTAACTACGCCTGGTCTAACCTGGCTGCTTCTTTGCTCCAGCTGAACAAGCCACAAGAAGCACTCGTTGCATTGAAAAAGGCGGTTGTCATCGGCGACTCCGATATCAATGCAAAAGCCTCATGGAGGATCTGGGACAATTATCTCACCGTGGCCGCCAAAGTCGGCGAGTGGGATGACGTCTTGTTGGCTTCAAAAAAGGTACTTCAAGTGAAGAAAGAATCACACGGAGAAGCTGCGATAGATGTTGCAATTCTGGAAAAATTGAGCCAGATCTTGGTCCAATCCGAATATTCGGAAACTCAGAGACTCACCCATTTCCAGAAATCATGCACTGATTTCATTTGCAACGATGTATCTTCCGTTGTGGTTTCCTCCCCACAAATCTGGAAAATCATTTCCAGCGTCGAGCTGTGGAGAGGAAAACCGTGGGAGGCATTGAACTGTCATGAAAAGGCTTATAGAGCCGTGTCAAACAACCCCAATCTAGATGTTGACAGTCAGGCTTGGATTAACGCCGTGGAAACGTGTAGTGATCTTGTGGTTGCGTACAAGTCCCTCGGCGATCTACCTGGAAAGCACGGCGCTGGTGACGTTGTTTGTAAGGACTGGAAGCTCAGGGCAAGAAGCGCAGTTCAATCGCTGATGGGAAAGGGCAAGTCGTCGTGGGACGACACTCCTGGGTACCAGAGCCTGAGCACACTGAAAGGGGATCTGAGGTAATTGTCTTTCGGGTTTGATCGGTGAAACCCGCAGAGGTCCAGTAACAAAACGAAAGCAAGTTGTTGAATAGAATGAGTGTTTGGTTTAAAAAGCTGCTAGCGTTCTCTAGGCTGGTTTTTCCTTGAGTCATTGAGTCAGAAGTCCCCCTCGTATGCACTGAAGACAATCATTTGACACTGAGCAATTTTGTTCCTCAATTGTAGACCCTTCTCGAGAGACGAAGGTCATGACCTTGGACCTGACCGATTTTCTGTTTCATTCCCTCATTTCACAAGGAGACTGGCTGACTTTCCTACGACATATTTTCAGACACCCTATCAGCTGTTAAAGTGGATACAAGAGAACTTTCATATATTTCCACCCTTGTGCTAAGAACTGAGCTGTCTCGATCCACACTCAATACAAATTCTCTTGAGCTATATACAACGTACCCGACATAAAGTAGCCCACTTCTAAATGCGAGGAAATGAGACATGTACATAATAATTGAATCACTCACTTAGAGCCACCCTCTAACCCTTTCATTTCTGAGCTCTCCGTGGGTGCATCCTTTGCATGATGTCCAATCTTGTTTCTTAGTTTCTCAGGAATATCTTCAAAGGCCAGATCTTCGGAAGAGGTATTGGCAGATTCACCTTTTGCAGAAAGAATATCTTCTATAGTTATCCGATCATCTGAGAAGATCTTCAAGTGATCAGCTATAAGATGTCTGCCCTTACAGCTGGGACACTGAATAAGGACGGTTCCACCAGTATATGCCTGCTTGGACATGACGTGGCTGGACCTGGAATCGCACTTCTTGCAAGTGAAAGCTATCATAAGCTCTGGCTTTCCCTCCAGTTTTCCTATAGGAACTTTTTCATTCTGTAAAGCTCTAAATGTGTTGAAAGAGGCAATGGGGAGTCTGTATGGTAAGAAGCTAGGCCTAACTACCCGTAAAAGGGAGGGCCTCGCAAGTCTTGTTAACCGAGAGAGCATTTGGTGTGGAGATGTAGAGAGAAAAAATATAAATGAACATAAGCCAAAAAAAGTGACTCTGCCCAGGATCGAACTGGGGACCTTCTGCGTGTTAAGCAGACGCCATAACCGACTAGACCACAGAGTCATGATATAAGCCGCGACAGAAAACCTGTTTATAGCAGCAGGCAGGGACGTTCGAAGCCACGATTGATAAACCTAGTTGTTTCTTCCCTTTTATCGCTTTATTTTCATAGATCATATCAAATTTGGTTACTTTATACTCACGGAAATCAATGAATAACAGTGTATCGTTATGTGCTGATACATTCCCTTCACCAAGTCCACCCAACAACTAAATGTTAATTTGGTTGACCTTTTTACAGATACCAGTGTCAATGGTATTGATTTTTTGGTCAATGAACTTCAATACAACACAAGTACGTTACGGGATATATAATTATTTTGTGTATTTAATGGAACTTTTATGTGAAGAAAAAAAAAAAGAAAAAAGCAGTAAATAGCAGCAATTGGTGAAGCAAAGTCACAATGGTACCAAGGTTTTCCTTTTCTTTTTCAAACAAGTTTTTTATTACATAAATCAGCTAGATCACATTATAACGTTCTTTTTAATGGATAACCATCAGCCGATCGAAATTCGATATGTACAATATCAGCCAAATTAGTTGCCGCTTGATGTTCCTCGAAATTTGGGGATTGCATGTGGTCCTTTCTCTTCTCTCTTGGCTCAATCAGTCGGCTTCTTTCAAGAACATTTTCACACATTGACTGATCGCACATTTAATTGTCACCTTATAGAGGATTATGTTATTATTCAGTGTATACCACTTTTCTCATAAAAGCTTGTGTACGCATCGGTCTTTTGTAGGATCAACATAGTTGATAGTAAATCAAGCGGTCTGGAGACGACATTTATCCTCACAAAGAGGGTAGCTCGTGCTGCTTTCAAGTTTGAGAAGGACAACTACGATGCCATCTTGGCCAGTTGAGAGTGGCCGTAGTAGAAGAAGGGATGAGCACAAGAGCTGTGGCCGAGCGGAAACACTGAAGAGAAAGTCACCCGTCCCCTCTCTTCGTTTCTATAAGCCATTCCTTGAGCATATGGGATGATAAGCGTCCAAAAAGTTTAAAGACTCGAACCACTGGTGGCTGCCATCCAGCTTTTATAATTACTCTTTCTTTTCAACGAACACATGTGGAAGATATTACCGCAGAAGTGAAAAGGCAGAGTTTCCTCAAAGCTGCTGAACCATCGGAAAACATGATTAGCATTTTCTACACAGCTTTCTTTTCATGTGTCCATCACTCGCTGAGGCAAGACATGAAGAGTGAACCCGTTTCTTACGAAGCGAATCTGGTGTGAGGCACCCAATGGCCTGTAAATTGGTTCTAACGTCCAAAAAAGTCGTTTCCCTTTCACTATTGAATTGCCTCAATCAGACTCCATCTCTGACTCACAAATCCATGATAAAAGACAACAACTAGGCATTATGGGATGCTCAACATAAATATCGAGCAGTACTTTATACAAAATGGGAAACGACAATTATATGAATACCTTCCTCTCGAGTGAAAGAGAAAAGCTTTAAAAAAAACTGTGTTTCTCTGTTGCATTTTTCTCGTTTCATACAGTATCAGCAACAATCAGTTCAAAATCGTGTCAAATATAATCATTAGGTGGGCTCAGTCAGATAAAGTCGTGCACTCACCACAACGCGAAAAAAACGCGTATTTACCCCTTTAGGAACTGTAATTACGTGCATTGAAAAACCACAATGACATCCCCGATACCGTCTTCGCCAGGGTTTGCGATAAATTCCCAGATTTCCCATGCAGGAAACACGCAAAGCTCCAATTTATTCAGCGATGTCAACACCCAAGGAGGATACGAGTCTCAGCCGCGTATGGACGAGGAAGATGCAACCGCTCATATGGACGCGTTGAGAAGAAAGGATCTTAGCAGCATTCCCAAAGTGACAGACCTGACTGCTGAAAAAGTGAGAGAAGCATTCGAGCAGTTTTTGGAAGAGTTCACTTTCAACGACGAGGAAGGGTCGCACCAAGTGTACATCGCCCAATTGCATGCGATGAAGGCATACGATCTAAGTACCATCTACGTAGACTACCAGCACCTCTTGACGAGGGAAAACGGAGTACTAGCTAGTGCCATAACCGAACAGTATTACCGTTTCAACCCATTCTTACTCAAGGGTTTAAGAAGGGTAATCAAGAGAAACGTTCCTGACTTGTTAAGGGGAGCATCTGCTGTTCCAGGAATGGAGACCGAGTCGGGCGAGTCTGCCGGGTCTAGAAGTAGAGTGTTTCAAATATCTTTTTACAACCTCCCTGTAGTGAGAAGGATCAGAGAACTTCGTGCTGAAGACATCGGTGCTTTGATGACTATATCAGGAACGGTCACTAGAACCTCAGAAGTGAGGCCGGAGCTTTATATGGCGGCATTTACGTGCGACGTATGCAAGACAACAGTAGAAGGTGTTGAACAAACTTTCAAATTTACTGAGCCAACATCTTGCCCCAACCCATCTTGCGATAATCAAGCCTTCTGGAACCTGAACGTTGGGAAATCCGTTTTCACAGATTGGCAAAAAGTTCGCATTCAAGAAAACTCTAACGAGATCCCCACAGGATCCATGCCCAGAACTATGGATATAATCTTAAGAGGAGAGATTGTAGAAAGAACCAAACCTGGTGATAGATCCAAGTTTACAGGAACAGAGATCGTGGTGCCCGATGTATCGCAATTAGGGCTTCCTGGAGTGAAACCCACCGCCATGAAACAAAGAGGGGTTTCAGCATCGGCTCAAGCACTTGGATCTGCTGTCACTGGACTCAAATCACTGGGAGTGAGAGATCTAACCTATAAATTGGCATTTTTCGCATGTCACACCGCCTCCATCACGGGGCCAGCATCGGGAGACCACGTGTCCCACGATACGGAAGGGTCTGGTGCGGCTCCTGACGAGGAGCAAGAGCAATTTTTGAGTGGGCTGACTCCGTCTGAGGTCGAGGAGCTGAAAACAATGGTTCGTGATGACCACATCTACTCAAAGCTTGTTGCTTCTGTGGCACCGGCCGTTTACGGTCACGAAGTGGTCAAAAAGGGAATACTTTTGCAAATGTTGGGCGGTGTTCACAAGGAAACAGTGGATGGGATCCGCCTTCGTGGAGATATCAATATTTGCATCGTTGGAGACCCTTCCACTTCCAAATCTCAGTTCCTCAAGTACGTTTCCGGTATCAGTCCTCGTGCGGTATACACTTCTGGTAAAGCATCATCTGCTGCCGGTTTGACTGCTTCAGTGGTACGTGACGAGGAAACCGGCGAGTTTACTATTGAAGCTGGTGCCTTGATGCTTGCAGACAATGGAGTGTGTGCTATTGACGAGTTTGACAAGATGGATATATCTGACCAGGTTGCCATTCACGAAGCTATGGAACAGCAAACCATTTCCATTGCCAAAGCTGGAATCCATGCCACACTGAATGCGAGAACTGCAATTCTGGCAGCGGCCAACCCAATTGGAGGTAGATATAACCGTAAAGTGGGACTTCGTGCTAACCTTTCCATGACGGCTCCCATCATGTCTCGTTTCGACATGTTTTTCATTATTTTGGATGAGTGCAACGAAAGGGTGGATACTATGCTTGCAGACCACATTGTAAACCTTCACATGGACAGAGATGATGCTATTCAGCCTCCGTTTTCCATCGAACAGCTGCTGCGGTATATAAACTACGCTCGCACTTTCAAGCCAAAGATGACAAAGGCAGCCCGCGAGTTCCTCATCTCTAGATACAAAGAGCTGAGAGCTGACGACGCTCAAGGACTGGGGAGAAGTTCCTATCGCATTACAGTGAGACAGCTGGAGTCGATGATCAGACTGAGTGAGGCAATTGCAAGAGCTAATTGCACAGACGAAATAACCCCTGTCTTTGTGGGAGAGGCATACGACCTGCTGAGACAGAGTATCATCAAGGTTGACAGGGACGATGTGGAAGTGGAGGAAGACGAAGAAGAACAAGAAGAAGAGGTGGCTGAGAATGACGAAACCATGCACGACTCTCGTCCAACCGAAATGGCATCCCAGAAAAAGCCCTCTGCCATCTCGTACGACAAGTATGTCTCCATGATGAACTTGTTGGTGAGAAAAGTCAGCGAGGCAGAAGGGGAGGATCCAGGCATCCAGGCCGAGGAGCTGGTTAACTGGTATCTCGAGCAGGTTGAAGACCAGCTCGAGTCAGAGGCAGATCTGTGGAAAGAGAAGAGACTGGCTTACAAAGTTTTGCATCGTTTGACAAAGGACAAAATTCTGCTACCGGTTTCTGGTGAGACGGATATGAATACAGAGGAGGAGCCCACTCGTGACAAATCGAGTGTGGTTTATGTTCTGCATCCAAACTGTACCGTTTTGGATATGTTTGGCGAGGCGTAGTCTCATCCAGTTCTTTGATTTTTCCTCCAAGATGACCTTGCTACTATCATCTAATTGAAGAGATGCCTTTGCAGAATAGAGGCAACTCCTCAACAGTCATTTAACTATGTCCTTTTCTCATTGGTGACAATTTCCCTTTTTTAGTCCGAATAAATATAGAAATCACTAGCCACCCACTTACCCCTTGTATGGAGATCTGCACTCGGCGAGATATATCTGTGTTGCTAGAAGCACAAACGAACTTTCTAGATGAACCCATTCAGTCATCCGTGCGTGAGCGCATAGTTCGTGTAAGTCACCGTATAAATGGCGTGTAATCTTGCATCGTGAGTGAGTCCGAATATACCTTAGTGTCGAACCTGCTTTATCATCCTTAGGCAAACTACTCGAGAGACTCCTCCAAATACATTGCCCTGATGAGAAAGTTGTTTAGCCATGAGGCAGTTTTTTCAAGAACCCCTCGTTACCATTGCTGATAAGTGAGGCTCAGATTTTAAATCTCCTGAGACGCAAATGAGCTTACCGCGATGTAGGCTTATATTGTGTATAGTCGGAGCGGCAAAGCATCTTTCTCTCATGGATGAAGACTTGATGTTCGCTTCTTTAATTTTACAATATGGCTATCATCAGCGGATATTTGACAATAATCAAGACCACATCAATACAAGTCTCAAAGTTTTGCTCCCCTCGTCTCATACCACCACGAAAACCCTAAGGAACCCTTTTGCGGGTCCTTCTTATTAGTATCCAGCAGCATATCCCACAGTCCATTGGTAAGAGCCTCTTTTTCGGTCGACCTGGATATCAATGTTTCATCTACTAGCTTCAGCCAAGGAACGAACACTTCTGTGCTCACCAGGGGAATCAGCTTGAACAGCGTGAGAGTGAGCAGCGTCTTCCGTGAGAGCCCCTCGCATGCAGTGAAAGGTTCTCTCACGCAGTAATTGAAAAAGCCGTTCAGAAACCTTCTACAAAGGGACTTTTCGACCGAGAAAAGTGGCCCGTTGGAAAATACCAGTCTGGCAATGGTCTCAAGGGCAACATCTAGTTGGTGATGAGACAATTTGGAGGGAAACTGGCTAACTACAGTATCTATATAACGCAGAATCTTCCCGCAAATGAATCTTCCGTTTGTTTCAACATACAAGAGGTCAATTTCGACGATTGTAAACCACTTGAGGTACACAGAGTGAGCCGCTTCTAGGACGTGTTTGGAGTTGAGGCCCTTGACAAACGAATGGTCACTGATAACCCGTTCCACAAGGGGGACGATCAGCTGAAGCCTCAGGTTGTTGGAGCAAGAACAAATCAGATGTTCTGAGAGTTCCAAAAAGAACAAAAGCTTTCCCTGCTCGATTTCCGAGTTCAATTTCTCGTATGAAACGCCAGCCATCAAGTACCTCAGTAGTGAATCGGCCACATCGGCATGAGGCGTGATGCAGTCGATGCACGCAAAGTAGACGAACTGGAACGAAGAGAACCCACCAGACCCAATTTTCATCAGAATCGGATTCAAACAGTAAAGGGATGTGAGTATTCTGCGAGCTGCGTCCTGGAACAGCGGAGAGGGTCGAGAAATGAGTAGCGAGACTATAGACTGGAAAATCAAAATAGTGCCATAGTATATTTTCTTGAACGGCTCCATGTCCACCGACAAATTTTTCTCGAAAAACTTGCACACGTCCCTTGAGATGAACTGTATAGAAGTGGTGATGGTATCTATGGAATTGTAGGTTGCAGCCGAATCGCCCAAGGGCAAGCTTCTTTCAAAAAAAAGTGCGAGTCCGCTGAGATGATTAAGCAAGGGCCGCAGATCCGTATTTGCGATGCTATTCACGCGAGATACTTGGAAGCCGTATGGAGAACTCAGCATCATTTCCGTAATGAACACGTCAAACGTGGGGTCGCTTTTTTTGAAATTTGAGATTGTCTTATCAGTAATGCGGTTCTTGCAACAAGCTGCACATACTACGACTAGACACTTTAGATCGTAGTTAGCCATATGCGGAGAGCTCTTTGCGAATCGGGAGATTGCCTCATTTAAAAAAGAGGTGCACTCCCCATCAAGGTAATCCACAGACGATGCATTTTCAGGCCATGGTTCTACGCTTTGTCTTCCGTCTATGGAAAGAATCACTCCACATAATAGCGGAATGGCTTTCCAGTGCCAGTTTAGATAGTCTGACTGCCGTAAGCTGTAGACTGCACCGTATATAGCATGATAAAAGTCTACGAATGGGAGCGTGGGAATCGAGACAGCATACTTGGTTTCCATAATGTATCTGAAAAAGTTCACTATGGCAAAGTTCTGCCTAAATGAAACAACAGCACTGTCATTGAAGAAAATCGGACATCGCAAGAACGACGCTGAGAGTTGCTGGACGTTGTTTTCGTTGGCCAGTTTGGGATAGTAGTAAGCGAGATAAGAAAAGATCTTTGTTGGGTCGTTCCTCAGACCTTCATTAGGCGATACAAGTTGCCTTAGCAATTGTTCAAGTCCAGACTGGCCAATTGTGGCTGTATGCGTCATTTGGCTTTGCAACGCCCGGCCCTCAGGTCCCAGTTTGTACATTTATGTGATGAGCAAAAAAGAAATGCGTCAGCCCGGAATCGAACCGGGGGCTCAACTATGGCAAAGTTGAATTTTACCACTAAACCACTGACGCTTGGATGGGAGCCGGGGAAAAAAACCATTTTACACTTCATGACAGTAGGTCAGATCATCTTTCATGCATTCAATTCTTGTGACTCGTCTTTAGCCTTATATTGGGTAAAGAGCGACGCATTGCTAATCTACTATGACCCGATACTGCTATACTATTTTTTAAAGCTGAACACAATTTCACGAGTCACCTGAAGCGTCATAATCGGACGGTATTCAAGCTGTTGAATAACCATGAATTTTCTTCTTTGGCCAACAAGAAAAAAATAGATTGTACTTTCCCACTCGTCGATTCCAACCAATAAGGACACCGAACCACCACCCAATAACTTAATGTTAATTTGGTTGACCTTTTTACAGATACCAGTGTCAATGGTATTGGATATTTAGTCAATGGACTTCGATACAACACAAGCACGTTACGGGATATATAATTATTTTGTATATTGATTTAATGGAACTTTCATGTGAAAAAAAAAAGATACCCACCGCAATTCAATTCGATGTCAGGCGTCACTTGCATCGATATTAGAACATTGTCTCAAGGCGGGGTCACACCCACTGTGCAAGATCAAGTCACAACGTAATGAGGCTCGTATATTCATAAAAACAAACGTGCCGTCCCCTACTCGGAAATGGTTGTCTCTGTCGCAGTCCTTTTGGAACTTGTGCACACTTGGTCGCTTGAAATAGCCCAAAAGCATTTCTGCCTGATAGAATCATTCAGGGCCCTCAAGCTCATCTGCTAACGTGCAAAATTATTGTACCAGCTTTACAGCAGACGAAGAAAGAAATAGAGCCTCTCTCAGATTTACTTGAAACAACCAGTGACGGAAATACTCCCCGCCATTCTGTATCTAAGACGCATGAATTGAAACCAATGAGTCATCTGCTACATCAAAGCTTGATCAAAATTGACCATACACAGTTCCAGATCTACATAATTGCGCTCAAATTAGTCTGCACATTCTTTTCTACCGACTTTATTAGTCTCAATCACCTTACAATGACTGCAAATAACTACTATATTACTATGGCATTCCCCTACATAACCTATGCTGAAAATCCAGACGTTTATTCGTCATCCTCCTCTTCAAGAGTTTGAGCAGCGATACGGTCCAAATCTCTCTGACCGTTGTCGGAGATTCTTCTTCCACCCTTTGGAGAGATCTCGACAACTCCGATCTTTTCAAGAGATTGCAAGACTTTTCTGTTGACAGATCCGGAAGCGTCACGGTGGTGAGATGGTGCGAAACCACGGTTCTTGGCTCCACCGTAAACTTTGTTCAATTTACCAACACCAACAGATTTTCTAAGGTAGATGTGTCTGGCAGCAGAAGCAGCACGCTTGTAGAACCATCCTTCAGCGTCCTGAGGTGGAAGCTCGTTACCACTGGAGGTTTTGACAATCTCGGCGTAACCTGGAATTTCCAGTTTACCTTGTCTTTGCAAAAATTGAGCGTAGGCGTTAATGAACTCCTGGGCTGGAACGTCTCTATCTTGTTAGTTTTAAAGGTTTAAACGGTGGGCTAACGTACCTAACTGAAACACCTGGCATCTTGTCGTTATGTGGTTTAGATTTTCAACCGTACACTTTATTTTGCAATGGCAGATGTGACCGTGTCAATTGGCGAAAAGGTGCATATCCCAATCGGGAAATAGCGGTCACAACTTCACCTTCACCTTCTCGAGAGGGTATATATATATACTATATATACACTGACGTATGAAGAGTCGGCCTTTATTGGACGTCCTGCTCTTACTTCCGTGACTGCTCGTAGATAAACTTAGGTGGTTTTGGTAAAGACCGTCTCAAAGCTTTCGATCTCATTGTAATTGCCCTAACTCATGTTGTTGTGAATCCATAGGGCTGTGACTAATGGATCTACACTGGAATCATAGGGTTGTGATTAATGGATCTACACTGGAATCTATACGTAAATGGCTTCATCAACTCGATAGATCAAGAGGGCCAAGTGTCAATATACGGATCACTGATCTCCACAAGTTTATCAACATCTTAAGCTTAGTATCTTGAACGGCTTTCTGCACTTTGAGCCTTGAGGCTAGTCTCTTCGAACGACACCTCATTAAGCTGACCTTGACCAACCTTATAAGATTCGGGAGACCGATCCGAAATCGAGTACAATTCCTTGAATACGGACTTAATGACATCTAAATCATTTATTTTCCAAAGTCTACACACCATTGATAGCCATTTGGTATATCGCGTAAACGTTCAGCATGCCAATGAAAAGCCAAATCATAAAGGCGAAAATACTTGTGGCCCAGTTGTTGGCCATATATACATACTCCGGTTCCTCGTTGGGGGTGGCCGTGTCGACTATCTCCTCATGAGCAGTTCCCTCAGTGGCTTGAGCCACTTGTTGCTTCGAAACCCTCATAATGCTCTTTTTGCAGGTGAAAAAGATCAATGGAGCGGTCAGAAACGGCAAAAGTAGCGAGAGAACAACTTGACTCACGTTCAAAGCTACACTGAGACCGCTCTTGCCGATACACATAGTGATAATAAAACAGGGAACGATAGAAATACCGCGAGTAACTAGCCTGCGAATCCAGGGTTTCAGGCTCCACTTTATGTGGCCCTCAGAAACCATCTGTCCTGCAATAGTACATACAATGCCAGCACTTTGCCCGCTAAAAAGAAGTGCCAGCATAAACACTGTTCCAGCAACTGGAGCCAGAGTAGAGCTCAAGAGACTGTGTATAGTGTACAAATCAGCGTCAATTGCCTGCTCTGTTCCATAGAGCGTAGCTCCAGCAATGATCAAAAGGGCGGAATTGACAAACAGCGCAAAAGTGAAAAGAGTGAGCCCTAGTTCCACAAGCGAGTACTTTAAAGAGTACTTGATAGAAGCATAAGATGGCTTATAGTTGTAATATCCTTCCTCATTTTCCAGCGCATTGTCACTCAGCTTTTCGTAGCCGTGAACAACGTCGTACTCTCTCAGACGGGGCTGCACAAGTCCTGAGCCCAGGAAAAGAGAGTGCGGCATAACGGTGGATCCGAGAATACCTGCGGCAAGATAGATCCCGTTACCCTGGATCATGTCGCTCGAAGGAGCGTATCCGCGAAAGATGATGCCTACGGGAGTGGAAGGAATAAAAGCTAATTCCACACAGAGACATACAGTAACTGCGAGCACCAACAAAGCAACTGCGTACTCAAAGTACTTGACAAATTTCAAAGACGAGCCGGGTCTATAAGCCATAAGCACAAAAAGCACATCTGTTATGGTGAGAACAACACCAGCCGGTAGAGGTACTTTGATGAGAATGTTGAGAGCGATGGCTGAACCGATAACTTCTGCTACATCAGTAGCGATAATGGCAATCTCTGCCAGTACCCACAATGCCAGATTGAGCCATCTCGGTAGATACTCACGACACGATCTCGCAAGGTCCCATCCAGTCACGGTACCCAACTTGATACATAGACTTTGAAGGAAAATGGCAAAGATGTTGGAAAGAAGTACTACAAATAATAGAGAGAACCTATTGGACGCACCAGCAGCGATATCAGTGGCATAATTACCCGGATCCATATAAGCTACACTCACCATGAGGCCTGGGCCAATAAAAGTGGAGTACCTTTTCAAGGTTGAAATGATTTTTTGGGGTAAACTTTTAGGGTTCGACGTTGGCGAAACCGAGGCTGTTTCCTCGTGAAGCGAAGGAGCCTTTCCCTCCTTCTCCCTAGACGGCTTTCCTCTTTTAGGAAGATGCCTCATGGGAAATAACGACGAGACGAATTGGCGCGATGACATGCTAGATAAAAGGGATATGCGGGTGAGGGAAATATATAAGGAATATGCGGGTGAGGGAAATATATAAGGGACATGTGGTGTCAGGATGTGTCTCTGCGCCTCCCTTGGCGGTGGTTGAGGACTCGGGCTAACTTCATAGCGCGCTAAATTTTTTTAAAATCTGGTCTTTGAATGTTTCTTGGCATGTTGTTAGAACGAACGTTCTAGACGAAGCCATTCCCGTATGCGTGCATGAACGTGCATATCGCTCATGTACGTCACGGTATATAGCGCGCACCATCACTTTGACTGAGTTCGAATATAGTACACGCCTAAGTGTCACAATACCTTTTTTATTACATCCTTCTTCACTCTTCAAGTCTCTCAGTCTTATATAGCAGTCTGGCTAACGCACATGCCTACAAGACTGGTGACAATTGCGCGCAGTTTGTTACAGATCTTACGATTGTCGATCGATATGGGCTCAGATGGCGCATCCGCATGCCTCTATTTACGTACACACCGCTGAGATACACAGCATAGAGCGATGATTGCACCAAAAATTATGATCGGATCTCATTCAGCAAACTGTCATATAGCGAACACGATGCTACTATGTATTAAAACGGATACTATGGGTACTAAGATATATTCGGACTCACTCAAAGTATTGAGGAATATAAAAACTACTTATATAGTCCGTCGTGTATGCACTTGATGTCACGTGAGCTTCATATGGAACACAAGTTCCAACGCTATGTGGCAATGCTTTCAATGGCTCCACATGACTGAATGCATAAGAGTCAGATGGGCACAGGCGAAATCAGTTTTGTCAAGAGATTTCAGTCTCGGCGAAAGCAGAAACGATCGCTTTGCTACAGTCAGGGATACTTTGACAGCTATGATGGGTGAAGGGCTGGAACAGAAGGCTTTTCCCAATTTCTCAACTGAAGGCCTCGCTTCTCGTGGTGAGAACAGGGGCGGTGACCCATTTCAGTAAGAGAATACTCCTGGGTAGAGAAAGAAGAATATCTAATCGTTCAAGTCGACTTTCTGACTCGTGATATACCTCCCTTTTTCTTGATGATCCATTCATTGACTCTTGAATATCCTCAGCATTCAGAGTGTGCCCCGGACCTCACAGGTCTTTCAAAAATATGCTTTTTTCAAAGTGCCTTCGCTAAAAGATGACTTGGACTGCTTCAACTGTTCCAATTACCGGAAGAGAAAGATCGGAGGATGAGACAGTAGTAGATTGGTAGTCAGGTAGCAAATCACAAAGTGTTCTGCTATGTAGTCGAGATTTTTTCTCAAGAATGCTTTATCTTCCATATTTGTTAGAACGAACATTCTAAGAATTCCGCCATCCGTGCATGAACGTGCATATCGTTCATGTAGGTTAAAGTCTTGCGTGTGTATTGTGCACCACACCGAGAGTGAGTCCGAACATACCTTGGTGCCAGAATACCTGCTCCATTACATACGATTTGATCTAGATCAGTCTCTTGAAAACATGACGAGGGAATGGAGCCAATCAATTGACAGAGTAGGAATTCTTGTGCCCCAATGAGAGTAAATGCATCAGTAATCGGTATATCACCTCTTACCGACCCGAAATCGGAGGCTGACAGTCAATTTCCTACCGAACAGTCTTTCTTTTTCTGATAGACTTTGCCAATTAATTCAGTTTGTAATTCTGGATCATCCTTCCATTTACCTCGAATTCTCAGCTTCAAAGGACTAAAAGAACAGCATACAGACAAACGTGATCTGCTGGGGTAATCACTCTCAGTGTGCTACATAATATACTGGCTCTCTCTAGTACAACATGCAGGATATGGGGAGCTATACCAAGATGTCAATGCTCGTCTATGTAAAATCAGTCAGTAGTAAGACTAGCACTATAGCAACATACTGCTTGATTTATATCTATCTCCCAACCTACGCTTCTGGATGTAGATCCCCTCTACATCTGACTGAAAAGGGCGAAATATTGCATATATACTCAACTATCAAGGTATAACACGATCAACATCTTCTCGCTTGCGCGAAAAGATGCGCTAAAAGATGCGCAAAACTTAGGACCGACCGTACGGATGATAGCCCCCACCTCTCCTCCCGTAAACACCTCTGCCCCTACTATAACCGCCCCTGCCACTTCTCGGCCCACGGGGAACGCCCCTGGGTGCACCCCTGAAGGAATTCTTTGGACCCTTTGGTAAGTTTGGCATGGATGGAACCATTGGCTGTTCTTGAGGGTTCACAAGTTCGTTGCCCTCTTCCTGGTACTCAGTTTGAGGAGCTTCATCGTCTGGCGCTTGTCCTCCCATTTGCTGCATTTGCATCCAGTACTGTTGCATCTGCTGCCAGTACTGCTGCATCATTTCCGGGTTCATTCCTCCGTACATGTTCATTCCGCCACCCATCATCATCTGCTGCTGCATTCTGTTGTTGAGATGGTTCTGCTGCTGCTGCTGGCCACGCGGCTCAGCACGCTTAATCTCCATGTGCCGCCCTTTGAGCAAAACATACTTGTTAGCGCAAACTCGGTCTACAGCTTCAGGAGAATCGTACGTGACAAACCCAAACCCACGCGAACGACCCGTGTCCTTGTCGATCATGAGCTGGGCATCGATAATGGCCCCAAATTGCTTAAAGTATTCGGTAAAGATCTCCTCCGTCACTTCTGGCGCAATTCCGCCAACAAAAATCTTGCCTGTCTTGTCCTGCTCCTCCCGTGGGATCGCGCGCTTCGGATCAATCAGTTTCCCATCCAAGATATGATTTTCCCTCACAACTGCATCAACAGACTTTGGATCGCTGAAAGTGAGAAATCCAAAACCACGTGACCGACCGGTGGCATTGTCCTTCATTATGGTAAGATCAATAATATCGCCGTACTTGGTGAAATAGTCACGCAATCCCTCCTCGGAAGTTTCCCAGTTAAGGCCGCCAATGAACATCTTCCCCTGGTCCCGGGAGTAAACGTCGGCTTTTACAGCATCTTGCTGGTAGACCCGTTGCTGTTGGAGCTGCTGCTGCTGCTGCTGGTGCGCAAGAAAGTTTTGGAATTGAGCAGGGTCGATCTGGGATGGAGCCTGCGAAGGAACCTGCGAAGGTTCCGAAGGTTCTTGAGAGGCTTCCTGTGAAATTTGAGAAGGATATTGCGGCTCCTTAGTCTCCTCCTTGACCTCCTCCTTTACCTCCTTCTCCTCCTCCTTTTCACTCACTTGCTTTGGCTCTTCCTCCTCTTCTCCACTTAAACGTTAGGAATCCAATTGATATATACTAACTAAATATCGTCGAAAAGAGCTTCATCATCTTCTAATGTAGACATTCTCGCTTGTGAAATTTGTGTATTGCAAATATAACCAACACAGATATATAACTAAGCTAGTTGTAACTGGTGTGTTGTCAGTGCGGAAAGTCTGCTTTTATAGTGGCAAATGGTGCACGGGTGCAGCGCCATCAGTACATTTCCGTAGGTCACCCTTTGAACTTTATGTCTATGAAGTAGCAGGATTTTATTTCACCTTGTCTGCTGAGCTCTTTTCCGAATATTCTCACTCCAAGTTTTCTATTTTAATTTTATCCTCGGAGGGCTAGAAACAGGCTGCGGCTATGGCATTTTTTGATTGGCATTCCCGCATGAGCTTTCCTAGGTAAGATGAAGGAAAGAGAAAGAGAAAAGGTAAGGAAAAATTCTGGCTCCATGTATGTCGATGATCCATTGGTACTCGACAACGTGTGACATGGAGCACTTGTAGTTCAACACAGTGCCTCGGCAGTTTTTCAGACATGCGGTCAGCAAATACTGACTACTCTTATCTTACGACTCATGAAGACCAACTATACTGAAGGCTCCCATGAATAAGTAGGAAAAGATCACATCTGAAAAGAACCAAGCATTAGGGAAAAGCACCGCGAATATTCCCACAAATGAGGCCTCCATACTATCCGCGCCCATCCAGACGACATGTGTACCACATGGTACCAAACATTTATATTATCTACTCTAAGTAGCTGCGATGCATGCTCAGTTGCTGATGTACCTCATGTTGAAATTAAGGCCCAAGACAGTAGAATGCCCTATGTGTGTGTGCCTATTTTCATCATATTTGCCCTTAAACTTCAAGCAGAGTCTGATCTACTTCCCTCGCACATTTGAGTTACTGTAGTTGCTTACTCATGAAATTGTACGATGACAAGGAGTTGGTGCTGGTGTGAGTAGAGATGACGTTTTTAAGCAGCAGGAATCTGATAAATGCGATGCACGTGAGCAGTGCAAAAAGCTCCGATTATCAGCATGGAATTAGTTTAATCGCATAGATAACTAAAGCTAGATCCGAGGAAGGAGCTGAGATTTGTGATGACTCTTTATAAATAGCAGCGCGGCGTTGGATGGAAAAAATAGGGTGATACGATGTTCCCTTGTTCTATAGAGCGTGAATTTGAAGGTACAGTGACTTGGACTTCAGCTTGTTGTCCAAAAACATGACGATACCCCTGTATGTCGCTGCATGTCCTTACGTTTCCCGCAGAGGTAAAAGAGAAGAGACTTTTCCAGTCAAAGACGCCCCGGTAAACTTTCTATTCCTTTAATCTACCCCAAGCTGTGGAATTTTGGAAGAGGCTTTTCTCGTCGAGTTTTCCGCTAAATACCTTTTCAAGTCTACCCGCGAAGGTTGAAAAGGAGCATAACTGAAAATCATCAATGTCTTAATGTGCTTCATCAAACCGAGAGCAGTGAGAGAACTGAAGAGAGACTGTCGTCCACTCAGATCAGCAAAAACTGGCTCAATGTGGTCTTAGGAAGTCTTTTTGATTGCTCGTTTGAAATAACTCAGAACAGAGCCTCAATCATCTAAATCTCAGAGGGTGTACAAAGCATGCGCCAAAATTTCAGGATGATTGTGTGCCTGCGTTGTACAACTGCAATTTACCGACGAAGAGGCGTAGTACTCACTGGTTTCCTCATTATAGTGAGCTCGCAGCCGAAACTTATTGTCTACCCATTGTCTACAGTCAGATAATGTGAAGAATTGCAGAATCAGCAAAAGATAGAAGAACTATCTATTATTACAGTCACCTTATATGTCCACAGAGAGAAGAAGAAAACAAATGATGGCGTCGTTGTTTTTTTTTTTTTTTTTTTTTTTTTTTTTTTTTTTTTTTTTTTTTTTTTGTGTTTGTTTCTCCACACAATGAAGAGTTACCTCATCTACTTTGCACAAGCCCACGAGAGGTTCCGGAAAGCTGAATTAGAGTCCTTGGCTGATTACTACAACTTCCCAGTTGACTTGAGCTCGCACGATGAATCCAGCCCCTTCATGTTGGTCAAGCTGGAGAACGACACACAAGCGCAGAAGCTCTTGAAAAGAGCAGTACTCGCTCGTGGCATCTATGAATTTTGGGGCGAAGGTTCTGATCTGCAAAGCTTGCACGGAAGTATAAAGGAGAATTCTCAAAAATATTGGAAATCCCACGAGCGGTGCTCATTCAAGTTTGAGTTCATAGATCATAAAGGCAGTAGATCGCAAGCAGAACAGGTTTGTGTTATTGAAAGTTTTGCATATTTAGGGTTTCAGGGCCCGATTAGGATGAAAAAACCGGACGAGGTTTTCGCCATTTTAGAAGAGTTTGATAATGGGGCTCCAACTCGCATGATTTTTGGTAGACAGGTGCAGATAAGCGACAGGGTGAATGGGATTTTGGATAAATATGATTTGAAGAAAAGGCGGTATATTGGAACCACTTCATTTGATGCCGAGCTTTCATTGGTTAGCTGTAATATAGCGCAAGTAGGACCGGCTAAAATTGTATATGACCCATTTGCCGG
>JAJLSF010000463.1:0-19815 GCA_030567395.1 Citeromyces hawaiiensis
CCCTTATCTTTAGTATGTGGTCAGCTTTCCGGGCCTCGTTAATTGCAAAGCCATGCGATAAGCTTCTTCAAGCCTGTGGGGTGATCAAAATGGCGAAGCATTGTCTTGGCCGTCATCTTCAAGACGGTGACCGACGGAGGATGCGCCAGTCTTATGTCCGCCAATGAGCTTGAGCTCTTGTCAGGTGCTATGGTAGTGATAGGTAGTGCGCGTAAGGGGAAAAGCGAGTGATGTGTCCCCTATACGGGAAGGCCATGTGTAATGAAGCTGGTGTTATGGCTCAAAGGTATATCTGGAGTCACCCGATTTGGTACAGAAATACTCGTGATCATAACGGCAAGGGCGGCGATCTGCGAACTATATTTGATGTGAGCTTCCAACATACAACAAGCTGCTACGAGATGTGCGCTTGTTGGGGGGACGCCTCATATGCGCCATGTTGGCACAACTCAGCCCAAAACTGAACCTAGATAAGTGTCTTATTCTCTATAGAGAGCTTTTTGACTACAAGTATTGCCATGCCTCATCCTGCTGTTAGGAGATTTTGGTATGCGAATCGGACATATCATTCAAAGGAAGCGGAAGTCAAAAAGAGAAAAAGGGGATAAAGCAACGCGGATCGGTGAAGAGTTTACATTTTGCCATCTCCCAGACTTTCTTCTTCAAAAATAATTAACTGCCACTGAGGAAACTCTAGCTATCGAGTGGTGATATTGAGATGGTTAGAACGATCGTTCTAGATGAAGTCATTCCGACATCAGTGCATGAAAGTGCATATCGTTCACGCGTTACACGTTACACGTTATAGTATAAAGAGCATGTATATCCTGCATCACTTTGAGTTAGACCGAACATACCCTAGTGCTATAATACCTGCTTTATTAGAGATAATTGCGTTGTGATTCTGCGAAGCGTTACGTCGTTCCCGTACTCCAAGCATGTTTGTAGAAGATCCTAAGTTTACGTTTCGTCGCAATGAGACTGAATGTTTGACCGCCTTGGTGAACCTTTATAAAAATCTCGAAGCGACCCACTAGAATTGAAGAAGCGTAAATCACAACCTTTTAAAAGGGCCCCGCACGAAAACATCTTCTGCGTAACTGTTTCTCACTCATCTCGCCATCGCGTCATTTTCAGACCCCTCCTGTAGTATCTCATGAAGAATGCAACCGCTTCCTCCGATAATGGTGGTTTCGAACCTGAAGCGAGTTTTCCTTCTCCGTACTATAATGCGCACTCCCTTGACAATTTTCAAGTATTCCGCTTCCGAATCACTACTGCACTACATGATTAATGTGTGGCGTTTAGCTCGCCCTACTTAGTCTTCAGGGAATTATATAAATAGCAAGAAAATAAAGCCAGCTTAAATTTCAGGCCAACGATTTGAGCAACCGACCTAGGTAAAATACTATTACATTAAATATTGGGAAACTGCAAACGTGACGTGCTTCATCCGTCAAAACCTCTCATAACATGTCCCATTAATCGGCATGGTCACTATGGCATTTGAAGATGCAAAAGTATATTTTGCCCGAATGAGAGGATCCTAGCCATAATGGAGGGCTGGCATGATTCACAAAGTAAAAGAACGCCTGTCTTGAAAACAAAAGTTTTTTCGAGCTAATCTGTTTGAAAGATGCCTACTTTGATAGCCAGTTTGATCGTATTTCATGTCAATGACCAATCAATGAAGGAGATTCACAAGACTCTTCTGGAACTTCAACTGCACAGTCATACTTGAGCATCAAACCTGCAAGCGTTTACGAATCGGCTCACTCTAGGCCATCCCTCTTTCTTTTTTTTCCAATCTCTGTCACTTCTCTCTCTTCTACCGCTATGCGAAGCTGACTCAACTGCTCCTGTTTCTGTCTGAACTCATCCATTTCTTTCAGACCAGCTTCAACCATGAGTGATAGCCCTCCTAATGGCTTTGTGGAACGTCTTCTGTAGAGCAAAAGATATGCTGATCCAGAGATAGAGTCTTGAGGGTCAGCAGGCGTTGTGCGAGAATCATCGTAGTAATACCACTTGTCATCAACAAAGTTCTTCACATACGCGGTATAGTGACCACCTCCCATACCGCCATAATGATTATCCACAGCAAAAAGATCGTATAGAATGGCGTCGCCGTTATTCGGATCCACAATGTGGGGTAGAAGTTCTAAACCCGATACCGGAAAATTGACGGTGGAGTCGATTTTATCTGCAAGAGAGCTCTGGTTTTCAAATCTTTTCAAATGGATCGTGAGAATATCAGGAGCAGACCACAACTCGATGGTTTTCGTTGCCTGACGGTGTTCTTTGCATCGAGGGCAATACCACAGATCATGCTGGCCCAAAACTTCTGGTTGAGAAAAAAGGTTCAGACAATCATCAAGAGTAATTGTCTTGCCGAGCTCACTTTCAAGTTTTGCTTTACTCTCGCTGAGCTCTTCATTAAGTACAATCTCAGGCTGGGCCCATGTGTCGGAACCGGGATCCACGAAAAACTTTTCAAATTGAGAGGAATCCCACTCACACACCAGGGCCGTTTTGTTTGAAATTAATGAGGACTCATCGTTGGACCCATCTACAATCACATAATCTTCTATGCTAGGGTACATGTGAAGTGTCCTTTCCACACCAGAAACCTTGTCGATTAGACTTGAGAGATTGGAAAAGTTATTTCCTGTATGAGGGACCCAAAGCTGGGTTTCTGGTTGGGAAGATGCAAGAAATCTCTTTTCGTTCGATTCGCCAAAAACTTTTACTGAAAAGGCAAAGTCACCCGGCACATTCGGATCAGCATGAAAAGTGTCTTGTATCTCTTCATCCAAAAGAGGAAAATCTTTTGCAGTGTAGGATCCACGACGCTCAGGATGGAAATACTGAAAGGTGGAAAGCTGACCGTACTTGTGTTCCAACTTGCCACGGATACAACCAAACGATTGCAGCTCTTCAACATTGAGACTTATGAAAAAAGGGTTCCCGAAAGCGGTCACTTGCCCACTGGGCGACTTGCAAGTGTTGAAGCAGGGTAGATGGTGGTTGCCCGGAATGACTTGGTAAAACACAATTCGATCCCCGGTGGAGATCAGATCGCTTACAGGCATATAGCTTGATTCTGAAAGGTTTTCAAAGGTTCTGTAGAACTGACTGTTAAAAATCTCGGCTCCTATTAGTTGCTGTGGCTCGAGCGCAAATGTTTTGGCCACATAGCTTTTGAGAGCTATGTATGTTGATTTTTTATCCAGCTCCACCTCCAGACACTGAGGGTAACCGTTCTCGCCCAGAAACGTCACCTTGTGATACCATTTCTTTGTCACAGGCAAAGGCAGAGTGAGATCACTGTACGGATCGAACGTAATGCTGACTTTGGAGCATTCTGGGCAAACTAATGTGCTCTTATACATCCCCACAAACAGGTCATTTATGATGGAGTCGTTCCGAAGGAGGTGTTGATCCCAGCACTGTTTAGCCAATTCTGACACAGCACTGGGGTCATAAACTTTGTCATCGCCCAGCTCAGGCTTCTCCACGTATGGTTTTTTCTTGATTCTGTTGAGATCTTCATGGAGTCCATCACGCAAATACGCTAGAAACTCCTGAGAGTCTTGCTGATGAAGCCCGGAAAAAGTCCCATTGCAAATGCCAATTCTAGTACGAAATTCATAGGGGGCGAATGTTTTTGACGTGTCAGAATCTGGCCGGATGCCATACAAGCCATGCATTAAATTACCAAAGCATTTGGCAATAGCACCACCGTTTCCTAACGGGTTC
This sequence comes from Citeromyces hawaiiensis, assembly GCA_030567395.1. Lineage (NCBI taxonomy): Eukaryota > Fungi > Ascomycota > Pichiomycetes > Pichiales > Pichiaceae > Citeromyces > Citeromyces hawaiiensis. The sequence goes on from JAJLSF010000463.1 coordinate 3,760, forward strand.
TCTTCATTGATATCCTTCAAAAATCTGTCAAAGACAAAATAATAGAAAAGCTCAGGTATGTGGGTGACGCACTGGAGAGCAGAGTTCATATAACACGTGTTGCCGAGATTGGATAAACCAATTGTGCCGTCTGTGAAAGTACTTCCGGAAAGATCGTCGCTAGGAAAAATTAGTCCGCCAGGCTCTTTCAAGTCCAAAATAACCTGGCAACAGGAGGAAGGTTCAGCATCAGAACATCTATTTGAAATCCTTTTCTCAAACCACTCCTTTCGCAAAATTACGGAAGGATAGTTGCCATCTTTCAACAGCAGGAGCATTTTTGCTTCAAAGCCCTCGGTAAAGTCATATTCTCTGAGTATCGAGTCGCAAATTTGCTCTTTGGTTGCTTGCCTGCTGAACAGAAAGTGTCTCACTTCAGGATACTGCCTGGCACAGGTGTCATAATGGGCCAAATTAACGAGAAATCTAACAGCGATATTGAGGGGATAATACTCAAGTTCAAGCTGGCCTGTCTGCTTATCGGCGATGATGTATCTTTTAATCAGGGGACTCCCCTCAGACAAGCCGTACCACTCAGTGATTAGGTGCATTATATTGGGCGGTACGCACGTCAATTCTTGGAAATCTGGGTTTGTCTTGTCCTTCAGAGTTAAACCGTCTTTGTTTAACAGATTTTTTGTGGTGATGGGGCCAATTTTAGCGTGGATATCATCATCAGAAGGCTCATATGCAGTATTAAAAAATACATCGGTCCATGATTTCGGAATCACATAATATTCATCTCCTTCAGCTGCATCTTTCAGATTCTCTAATAACGACTGAATTTTCTTTTTCCGTGTTTCCAGGACTTGATGGGAAGACATTTTTCGCCTTATCCGTACACCATCCTCACACCATATATCTGGAGAAAGTGGAGTTGTTTGTCGCCTTAGATGAAGTGCTTTCTTCTGTAGGATTCAATCGGAGGAGTATTCAGTTTCAGACATTTTCTGGGCTACTCCTCATCATGGTTTCGCCTTGAATCACAATGGATATAAACCAGAAACTATGTCCTCGGGAAAAGACGGTGTCCTGTTTGAAGCGCTGACTTGAGGGTCAAGAGTTATTATCTGTGTTATGATAGCTGGTAGAACCTCTCACCTTGCTGGCTCCTGCTTTAGACCTCAACTTGAAAAATTTGGAGGAGTACGTATTATCTAGAAAGCTATGGGAGCACCCCAGGGAAAACGCCTTTTCGGCACTCCAGGATGACATGATTATAGGCCCCTGGGTGAAAACATTTATCTGCTCATTACTAGTGTTTGCGCTTTGGTGCCTGTTACATTATGGAACCACCAACAAACCTCTCCTGCTTCAGGTCAAATATAGTCTCAAGCATATCTGTCGGTTTGTTCCAAAAGTGCACACATATTTATATTTACCAGGAGCTGCAATACTGAGTCTTTAAAAATGCTCATCCGCATCAGGATACTCGATTATTCCGAGACCCCGGAAAAATCGAGTCAAGATTCGTCTGGTTGAGCATGTTGCAGCTGAGCGATCATTTCTTCTTGCCCCTAGAAATACGGTCGTCCCATAACGTAAATCTCAACCCATCTCCATGTAGGTATTTCGAGTTATTGGTCTAGCTAATGTGCCTACCATACAAAGATATCTTCGAAAGACAAAACATGGAGACTCTTTGCCTGTTGATTTCAACGACTGATGCAGTCTCATGAATGCGGGGTATACATAAAAGATCCGTGATTCATATAAAAGAGGAACCAGTTCAAGGATGATCAGTCCCTTCATAGTTTGTGGGCTTTCATGTAACTTTCCGTGTCTGAAGAATCGTAGCTAAAAAGGTCTGACAGCTGATCCTTTCTCCTGATACGGATTCGGCATGAAACAATAGTCAATAATTTTTTAAGCAATGTAAATCAAAAAGCAGGCTCCTTCAAAGTACTCCGCCAGATCACGACCGCAAAACCATCAGAAAGGACCTCGTCAAAGAGGACAAGCACCTCTATCGAAACTCGAAAGAACTTACAACTTCCAACAGCAACAGACCACAATTTCTACCACGAGAGAATCATGTCGACAAAAACACTTCATAAAGATCCATCTTGAATTAGAGAACAAAGGCTCTCGAAAGCCGATTCCAAATTGCCAAAGCCAACACCAGCCACTTTCTTCAATTTCACTCATGAAACTCATTGATCTTCAAATTCAATTGACACTTGCTTCAGACACTCCGATTGTTCATGCCCCATATAGATATGGGTCCCTGTGCATGTTGACCGAATTTGTCCTTCGATGGCAAGTAATAATACAGCATCATATCTCAATGATCAAACAGCATTAATCTCTTTAGCAACAAGGTTTCATTAGAACTACTTCCCGGGAAGTTCTTACTTTGTCCTCACAAAGCGTCGAAACCTATGATTTAAAAGAGTCCAAACTGTTTTCGTTTCATGCTTTTTTGTGTCAATTTCTTCTGTTTCTTGATCAAGTTGAGCTTCATGTTTTGTAAAGTGTTTCGAACAAACTTCAGAAGCGCGCTTGAAAGGATTATCGATCCCCATTGATGTATCCTTTGCAGATGTGCGCTCGCTTAAAGTTTTGATTCTTCTTACAAAGCTTTTGAAGCCTCTTTTTGGTCTGGTTCCTTTGAATTGAAGAGTGTGCTCAGCATTGCACTCCCCGAAAGTTTCTGGGGCTTCCAGATCCGATGATCTGTCAGTGTGGCTTGTAGCGGGTTTTTCTAAATCGCTGGCACTCGCGTTGAGAGCTTTCTCTCTTTTCTGACTAGGCGAAAACCATTTGCATCGCCAAAAGTCCCTCTTACGGCGAGTTGGTTCGCTATCCTGTTCATATTTCTCTCTCTCTTCTGTCATCCCACTGCTGTGGAATAAAGTGCTTGTCGACCCCGTCTTGATGTGATTCTCCTCGTGGCCTATGTTAGTGTCTATAGAATCTGTCTCTGTGCTTGTGCATACAGTCCAATCGTTGTCATTCGAAAAAAGCGGCAAAATGCTCGAGCAGCTATTTCTCCCTGAGTCAGAAAGCGGATCAACACTTTTCGTGTTCTCCAGTACCGAATCATCTCGGATAAAGAGATCAGTCACGTTTTCCTCGGTCAGACAAGTTGAGTCAGGCTCTGAGAATCGTTCTAAACAACTCTCAATCACCTTTTGCAAAACTTTGGAGTCCCACTTTCCAACCGGCGCCAGTTTAAAGCGAGTGGAAATCTCAAGGCCACTGCAGTCTTTGCCAACATTAACAAAAGTGGCAGGAACGAGGCCCAGTTGACCGAGATTGTTCAATGTGAGAAACCATCCTTCAGCATGAGCGAGTAACCATATAGCTTCACTTTTTGCTACGGAAAGCTCATTATCTCTTTCTGCAACAAAGTCATACATGACATGACCTTTCACAACGCGGTTGCATCTCCTGCATGGTGTGGCAGCTAGACCGTTTCCTTTTCTTTTAAAGAGAGAAAGAAACCGTTTGAGTTTTCCTTTGAAAGACTTGTCTATGGAGCCCTCTGCAGGTCTTCCCTCGGCCTCTGGCTCTTTTTTGCTGAGAGGTTCAGTAATATCACCTTGAGCATCCGTCTTCATTCCGTCAGTATGCTGGGTGAGCAGTTGACTTTCATCCGAACCACTAGTTTCAGCTGGCTCTACAATTGGCTCTGTGAAATCACCGTCTCTGGTGTCCGACTCCATTGGCCCAATGCCAGCATTGAGTTCAGTCAGTTTATCATTACTAGCGTGGTCCCAGAGCTTTTCGGGCTCCTCCTTCAGCTCCCTCTGTTCCAGCCGTTGGATGATTTGCCTTATCACTGGGCAATCTTCCACTGACGAACCTTGTTCCAATTCAGGCTCGACGCCATCTGGATCATGCTCTTTGGACGAATCCTTTTCGTCTGGAGAAGAGCCACTAGTGTCGATCGGCTCGGGTGAGTCCAGTTTGCAAGCACTGCTATTCTTGAGATCCGCCTTCAAATGAGGGCGATATCTTGATGTGGCAAGAGAGTCAGTTGACTCACAGTCCGAGTAGATACTGCTAGTGTCAGCTGGCGGAGGAGGCACTTTGGTGGCTTTACCGTAATTCTCATTTTCTAATGGCTTTGAATCACCATCGGCGATGTCAATCGCATTCTTCACTGACTCTTCTTCTGAAGTTTTCGAGCTATACACACTATCAGAATTTCCAAGCTTGACAATTTCCACTGAGTTGTTTGTGGCGCTTTCCTTGGCTTCATCAGCAGCTCTAGCTACTTTAAACCACTTCAATTTGGCTAAAAGTTGCGCTTTCTGTTGCTCCTCCATAGTGAGGTGAAACTCAGCTGAAATGCGGTCGCAAACTCTGCCAATTAATACCAGAGTGACGACGAATTCATTTTGCATATTGCCAAGATCTGCCAGATGAGCGTTGTTACTTCTGAAATTGGGTGACATGAATTCCTTCTCGATCAGTCTGTAGACTTGAACAGCCTTGCTGGGACTGTAAATGATGTCGGTTTCCTTCTTCTCGATCAAGAATGAAGCGTCTGGGGCTTTTTCGCTAGGCGGGGTCTCCCCTTCTACACCAGGGGGAGGGCTTCGCTTTTGCCCCATAAGCTCACCTTGAGCAGAAGGCGGGTTAGGTTTGTTGAACATTTTCTTGAAAAACTGCATGTTTGTCGTAGTGTGTAAATTGAGCGAGTACACAAAGACAAGGGGTTCAAGGTCGTGCATGATAGTGCATGAACTTGCATGATTCGAGACGATCCTTTTCGAACACGCCAATTCTTCTACGCTTCAATTTTGCTGGCTAGTGGTCTTAATGAGCTGCGAAAAAAACCGAGAAGGGGCGATCACACAAATCAACAAATAAAAGGTCTCAAGGTTTATATTTCTTCGATTGAGACTTCACTGCCTCATTCAAAGCCAATACTCCAAAAAATCTCCTTCTGACTTTTCCCTTACCGCCAGTATGGCTCAACTTGGATTTCCTGGTGTAAGCCGCACCGTCTGTGTAGACCAATTGATGCTATGACGCGCAATCATTGAGAGAAGCAGCATGTGACTGGGTGGTTGTATCGTGAACTTGGCTGATCTTCCGTTATAGCCTTTAGGGACAAGTTTAGGTGGGCTAAGTATAAGGCTTGGTGATGTAGTGATAACGCTCAACGACCCATTAGGGTTACCGAAGTGCGATTCCTCGCTGAGCCGTTTTTAGCGTCTACAAGGTCTTTCAACAGAATACACCCACAGTAGAGGAGGCTTTCCTGGGATCGTCATTTGGACAGATTGGATAAGATTAACGAGAAAAATGCTGTAGCATTTGATCTCATTCATGCATATTTTTTTGCTGCGTTCGGACATCCTTACGCTACTATATAGCTGTCGAGCCCTTTTTGTCTTTGAGCAGGTCAGTTCTTCGCTTGAAGGTCTTTTAGCTCAATCAACAGTCATCAATAAAACAAACAAAGCTACAGTCTCTACAACAAGGTTCATGATGGTTTCCTCATTATCCTTCGTGACGGAGAAAGCGGATCAAGGATGACATGATCTTCTACCGTTTCGTCACTTGTTTCGTTCATGGGCATAGCCACAATTTCTTCTGCACCTGTCACCAATCAAGTGGGAGATGTCTACCGAAGCGGTCACTTCTAAAAAGCTGAATCTCCGCCTTTTTTGCTTTCCTGGAAGGTGGAGTCGTGGTATTGACCCTATCGTATGATTGTACAAAGGGGAGGAACTAGATTCACAGCATAATGCTGTTTCGTGGATAATAGGTAGCGAATGATACTTATACTTACTCTACCGCGGATACACTCACAATGATTCCATGTAATGCTTTCAAAAATATAGGCGCCCAGCACCAAAATGGCGGAATACCATGAAAGCACGACTGGCACCGCCGTTTATGATCGTTCTGGAGAAGATAAGAAGCTCAAAAAAGCAAAAAAGATTGTAGATATTGGTCTCTTTTATGGCAATCACGTTGAAAGTGTAGTGAGTAATACTTTGTGCACGGCTTGAGCTCTAGTTACTGAACCAAGCAATTATTTCTCGAGGCAATTGAACATTGAAGTTGACCTTTTTTCATACCACGGCTTTTTCGTCGATATACTTACCACAAATACGAAAGTAATCAATTAGAGGAGGGCAAGAACATATATCCCGGCTGATAGCATCTAACAAGCGATCTCTTAGATGACATTGTCGGCTTACATGCATCTTTGGAGTCAAAGTTGCGTTTCTCCACGATTTTGGAGAAACTTTAGAACGGCCCCTGATTAGCAGAAGAGCCGTTGTTGTATAATCTATAGCCTTTAATTAATTTTGGCCACAGTTTGCTGTTGCTTCAAGAAATACTCAAAACTATAGGTGCATACTGGGCACTTCTGAGATTTGGGGTATCTGGGTATCAGCTAAATTATGAGTGTAAGTTAGCAGCTATTCGACGAGGAGGATAATCAATAGACTACGTATTATATAAGCCCAGAACACAATGTTTGAGGGGTCTCACAGTAATTATGGAAAAATGTTCCTCTCTTGGAACTTTTTTCAAAAAAAGAGGAGATATTAGAGATATTGTCTTATGCCTGGGTGTATATTAGAATTAATATTCCGTGTTTCGGAACACTGAGGACCCTAGAGTTGACGTTAGAAGTTGACATATCTTTGCATCTTTGAAGTGAAAAAGATGTTATGTTTTGAAATGATAAAGACTTCTAGATGGCTGCGTAAATGTGCCCCTTTACAGACTGGCTCGTCTTTTGATCAAAACGTTGTCAGATTTCAAGTGATGGGTTTTATCTCCATGTAAGTAAAAGTTTAGTAAATTTAAAGACTCACTCTCGATGATATCATAGATTGGAACTACCTAGAGTGGTAGGTAGTGCTTTAATCCTCTAGTCTTGTGTTATTTGCACACCAGTTCTTATATGTGGTAACTGTATGGGCTGCGGAGGGACATTTTTGGGGTGGTTCAATTTAGCTAGAAGAAACAGGATCACCGTCAGCAACTTTGTAAGAGACATATGTTTGAATCAGGAGATCAATACTTTTGACTTAGAGGCGATCGATAAATCAAACAACCTGAAGATTATGTGGAGGTCGACGTGGAGGCACAACTAACCAAAGGCGATGAGCTGCTGAACCATTCTGTCTTAGCCAACTTCGTTCTTCGCTGTAGAGAAAAACTTTGTTTCGGGCGAGACAGACGGTTCAGACGATTGGAGATGTGAAAGTGTCAAGATTCTAGGTGCCTGAATAGTTGAGTCTTTATTTTGATAGTAACCTTTCTACATCTCTGACGAATATAGAAGTATGGCCTTGGAAACTTGAGTGCAATTGAGATATCTTCATGTGCTACACAATTAAGGTCGGTATAAATCGACGTCAACTCGACCTTTTTCCTGTCTTTTGACTGAAATAGCATACTTTTACTTCATCATTACCTAAAATGATAGGGCCTATGTTGGACTGAGGCCTGAAAGAAAGCGTGGCCTCCAACCTCCGCTAGCTGGCTCGTGAATGCACTCACGAGTGCCATGGTAAGTAGACAACATCGAGATTTTGAGAACGCAAGCAGTAAATTAGGTCCTTCCAATTTCTATCTCTGCCTACCGTTTCATCATCAAGTAAACGTGGGTCTTAAACTTTCCTTTCACCTCTGTTACTGAAAGCTCTTCTATGCAGCGTCGCACTTGATGAAACACACAGGCAATATGATGTTTCTTCTGATGCAAAAAGAAACAAAATGATTCTTAGATCAAGTCATAAAGAGAGTTGATGAACCGTTTTCGAGGACCTTTTTCCATTGAAGATATAACCATCCATTTCACAGGGCACCCTCTTTGAATGCTTTAAGTAGGTGTCTATACATGACTCGGTTTAAAAACCCGCTTGTCAGACAGCTGATTTGTAAAAATTAAAAAGAAAAAGCCTGAAGATGTAAATGCGAAAGAGCGGCTCAAGATAAGAGGTTTTCTTTTTTGGCATCAGAAAGAAAAGAGTGACACTTAATGGATGTTTATGCGCTCAAAATTATTCCGAGTCACCAGTACTCCACCACTACTTTTGGCTCTCTCCCATTCTGTCAGGCTGTTGTCACTGGCTCCACTGACATTCAAAGACGTATTCCGTTGAACCTTCTCTCATAATTGTTAAAATATCACCTTGAGATAATACCGTAAGAAGTTGCGACATCGTTCTGGGAATGGGTTACAGACGTGCCGACAGAGTAAAGCAGTTCACAAGGGAAGATGAAGATCATACGTTCATGTGTAGAAAGTTTGAAGCTTGAACGGGTTTGATGTATAATGATGATTGAAATACTTTTTATGAAGACGGAGAGAATGATATCTCGCAAAGAACTAGACAAACCGAGATCAATGTTGTAACGGCTACTTCTACCTTGAGAAATGGCATCATTTTGTGAAACTGGTACTGAAAAACGGAGGGATATCAAAAAACATTCAATTTTGACACATAATGGCACTTCATTGTTGACTCAAAGGCAGAGAAGAGGTTGCCAGAGCTTGCGCATGAAGTATGTGCTCATTTCCTCAGAGATTCAACCCTCAATCTACCACAGAGTCTGCGGCTCTGGAACTATGCAAACTACTTCCACACCAAAACCCTCCCCTTATTATCTCCGCAAACAACCTCTAGCGGAAAACAAGACATTCTGATAGCCGTAGCTACTTCATCGAGACCAACCTGTAGCTCTCTCTGCAATTCCAACATCCATTCTCCCTCTTTGACGGTTATATTGTGCAACAAAATCTCACTTCCCAGCCCAATTGCTAGCGGTGTATCGGGCAGATATATATGACTGACATTATTTGATGCGCCAACTTCACCAAAGGTCAGGCTGGAGACGTTTGCTTTTAAAGAATATTCCAATATTTTTTCACCGTTCAAGGTGAATAGCGAGACTTTACTTTTGGAGCCAACAGCAATCCTCCCGGTATGATCGCATATAGCCAGAGCATGCGCTTCTTCCACATCCAATCTTTTTACCAGCTCATGGCGCACGCTATCCCAAAGAATAACGGTTCCGTCCGCATCTAAGCTGACAAACGCATTGTAGAAAGGTGCGCTTTTGATTGCCTGTATCCTTGAAAGGTGACCTCGGAATACGCTAATGAGCTGTACATCACTGCTATACATAGTGATAGTACCTCCCTTACATCCACATAAAATGTAATCACCTAAAGGCTCGCACCAGCAAATCTGAGATCCTTCGAGGTACTCGTGGACAGCTCCATTCACCGTGAGAGTAGAAAGATTGGAGACTTCCACTTTAAGCTGATTTCGATACGTCGTTGCTGATCTGGCCTTCCAGGAACGGTGAAACTCCAAACGAGCTACGGGCACAGTTCTCGAGAAAAACACAACAGGGATGCCCTTCAGGGAGGAAAAGTTCACCACATATGGCACACAGCTTCTCTGAACATGTGGCTTGTCAAAAATCTGCTGTGGGGTTTGACCAAAATTGTGAATGATTCCAGTAACGGCTTGACGGTCTATCTCGTTGTCTATTCTATCGAGATCCACCGCGCCTTGGTAGCTGAGGTGATGAAAGCAGTTCAGGTTCTCTTCGGAAAGTCTGCCGCGCTGCTTGTACCCAAAGATCAAATCGATCCAATGATGAAGGTTGGCAGAAACATACTCACTTTCCAATGCGCGACGATTGATCTCTATGAATAGCTTAGCATTTCCCTTTGCCCAAGGCGGGAGTTCCACATCCATGACTTTCGTTCCGTCTTGCAACCGGCCCAATTCAAAACTATTCTCGTTGACGAGAAACTCGGACATATAAAAAAATTCAGGGACAAGCTCTCTAACGTCTGTGGTGTTATCACGAGAACACGAGACCCACGACTTGGCAATTGAGTGAAATAGCCTATCCGGGATGTCAAATTTACCGCCCTGAAGAAGCAGGTAAGAATCGACAAATGGTCTGAGCCGAATTAAAAAAGAGGAAACAATCATCGCGGAGGAGTAATGGGTACCGAAATGGAATGGATGATCTTCGTTCAAACTTTTCATGGCCTCAAAGCGCTCTTCAAATTGCCTTGCCCTGTCAGAACCTTGCGACCCCATGTTTTTCGTCAAATCACGATAACTTTTCGGGTTGTTCAAGTCTATGGAATCACTCGTATAATCCGAAAGAATCCAAGGGAAAACAGGGTACTGTGTCATATCATTCCATGTTCGCCCTGCGAATGTATTGAGGATCATCAAGTAGGAGAAATTCGAAATCTCTCCACTTCTCCACTGTTCTGTAACAGAGCTGAGGCGATCCGTCTTGTACCAAGACGAAAGTCCTCCGGTAAGCACGTGCTGCATCTCTTTGTCTGCCATGTGGGCGGTGATTCTTCGACTTATGGTATCGTGAATGGTATCACGATCGTTGGATATGACGAGGAAATTTTCACCCGAGCTGAAAAAGAACTCTAATGCAACGTCTCGCAAGAGAAATTGACGTTTGGAAACAGATACAAGCTTGTCAAGGTTCCAGACTCGAGTATCCTTCGTCGTAGACTTGCTCATCACCATTCTGATATAGGGGTCGCGCAATTCTTGGGCCGAAGATACAATGCCGCCGTTATGGAAAGTACCACATGCCAGATGCAGCGATTTGGGACCCAATATAAGCGCTCCATCCATAGCCTCAAGTCCAAAGATCCTGGTAACATTCCACACGCCTTGAATTGATGAAACCAGCTCTTTGGCTCTGATTTTGACTTGGGGCTCTGGAACTATCTTTCTTCTTCTGTCCATTACTTCAATGGAGTCTAAAATAGCAGGAAAAGAAGTTTTCTCCATCATTGTCAAAACAGTCTGCAGGTTCTCCAGTTCAGCTTGCTGTTCCTCGATAAAGTTTGAAAACTTCACCTTCTCGCCCTCTATGGCTCTTGTTCTCCAAGAGACAAGACTCGCTTCAAAGAGTGCGACCGCATTGGAGTCCTGTTTCGCTGTTTCTTCTTTGGGATCTTCAACTTGAAGGTGCTGAAAAATTTCAGCTAATTTGAATCTTTCTTCTGACTCAGCAGGAAGCATCTGGAAAAAAAGCGCATAGCTGTGACCGGGGTCTTGAGATTGAAAACGTTGAGCTACGCGTTTCTCCCCAAGCATTTTCACTAGTAAACTAAGCGACTCAGAGTGATGTTTCCAGAAGCAACACACAAGCTTTACCACCATCTGCTCATCGATGCACTCAGTCAGTTGTCTATGCCTTATGACCATATCCATGAATTGTCGGTCTGGATGGTTCTTCACGCAGTCGTCAACAACTGCATTAGTGAATGCTGTGCCGAGAGCATTTCCAAAGGACTTGTTTCGAATGCAGAATTTCTCTAACAAAGTTATACAAACCGTGACAAATTCCTTGGAATGCTGAGATTGGAGTGTCAGCTCGCACAATGCCGCCATGTTCTGTATGCAATGTGGATAAAACTCTTCAGGTTGCTGGGAATAAGTGTACAAAAGCTGACCCACTTTAAATGAAACTCTTTCCACGTAAGCGTCGTTAATTCTTTGGCTCTCTTTCAATGTCACCAGAAATTGGTTGAAGAATGGGCCTTTTTTCATAACAATCGCCACTATAATGGAAGCTACGCAAGTGGAAAGTCGGTCGTGGGAAAAACGGCCTGCCAAAATACACAAGTCTGGTACGTGCCACGAAGCCAAGTTATCTAGAGCGGGCAATCTATCTCTTTCGTTGATAAGGGAAACGTAATCATCCAGCAATTCAAATGGAAGAGCGCAATTGAGAACATTGAAAAGTTCTGGCATTACAATTTCTCTGGGGTGTTCCAGTGAACGACCTGATCCATACTGCAAGAGAGATCCGGTGGGTTCGGGTAGACCTAAGGCAGCAGCCATTAGAGAGAGACACATATTGGAATCCATAGGGAACCTTTGTAGATAACTTGTGAGAACTTCCAGGCCTCCATGAGCCAGAAACCTTTTATATCGAGTCCTTCCAAGTACTGTAAGTAGTCTTAGAAGTAAGCGCAACGAAAATCTCACAGGGCCTATATCTTTGGATTCTTTCATAATGAAAAGACACCACCTCACAGACAGCGAGTGGCACAACTTTGTTCTAAAGAAATGACCACCATCGGAGGAGAGCGTATCGGGATCGCAAGCAAAAGACACAATAACGTCCAGCACCCAAGACGCTTCGGGATTATGTGCCATAGCCAAAGCATATGTGACATAAAGGCATAGTTCCTCAAACACCGTTACCGAAGCTCGGGCTCTAACAAGCATCGAGAGTGTATCCCGAACTTCGGGTAGCATCTCGATAGGGAAAAGTTGTAATTTCAGTGCTTGTATGAATTGCGTGACGATGCCAATTTCAAACAGTTTTTCCGTATTGTGAGCCTGAAACTTAGTGTGCTGTGCGAAAACAGTCAGCTGGAACAGCAGATATCTGAATGCATCATTCGAATTAGTCCATATGGAGAAATCGGCTATCAAACATTTATAAGCCAAGGGATGCCATATGATAGAATCTTCTGGACATTCGGAGTTGTAACCCAGAAGCTTTAAAACCGAGTCAAGAACGCTCAGATCGGTTGTTTTTCGCCGAAGTATAACGCGAATGAGCTTATAGGAAGCGTCAAACTCTTTTGCCATCCGCCAGTCACTGTGTACTAAGTGAGACATAGTATCAAGGCACTGAGAAAGATGCTTGGATGATACAATGTTGAGAATATTCAGCAGCTCTCTGAGCCCACCCACCGAATATATTACACTTCCTACCGGTGTGCATGAGTGGGTTGTTGCGCCATCTAATGTATCCGTACAAGCATGTTTATGAAAGAAAATGTGCGGCGACCCTTTGTAAGGATTTACCATGACACCATGTGGGCCCGCTATGAAGTGATTCGAGTCTGGATCCTGGCAAAGCCATGGTATTGTCGGGCCGAGCAAATAGGATATAGTTACCCAATCGCTTGCAACTGGGTCTAAAATAAGAAAACTAGACATTTCCATACCTTGACCGCCCACAACAAGATTGTTGTCTTTTCTCGATAAAGAAGATGCCAGGCTGACACTCTGTACGAGCTCTCCATTAATAAAAAGATCGGCCTCTTTGTGACACGTAAGAGCCACATGGTAGAGGGTTCCCGGCTCCAAACGGGATGCTTCAAATTTCTTACACGTTGAGCCAACAGATATCTGAGCAGTGTCGTTTTCCACGGAGAGGGCTATTGAACCCAAAGCAAAGACATCACACCGCTCTCCGTAGTATCGCATCCAGGTCTGAAACGTAAACCTCTTGGAAGGAAGTGTTATAGCACCGCAGTTAATAGGTTTATTTAAGTAGAAGAAGCTACTCATTTCGGGAAAGTCGACAACGAGGCGAAACAACGTAAGTTGCCATGAAGCGTTTTTTGAAGCCAGATCAAATATTTGTTTCATTTGCTTTTCTGTTATGCCTAGTTGCAAGATCAGGAGAAAAAGGGACCGCAAAGTCTCATCGTCATGGTCAATCAATTGATTCATGATCGTGTCGACAAGGGCTGTCGAGAAAAGGTCAATCCGTTTGCCAGGACAGGAGAAAAGTTGTGAGATCCTTTGAAGCACCACGTTCTCGTATACTGGCCACAATTTCTGAACGAAGATGATGTTTGTTCTCGTTGGCACCTTGAGGTGATCGAGCAAGTCCTGCGAGGTGGCGTTAGCCTTGGCCATATCTGCAGCAAATTCTATTTTAGACACATCATCGTCAGAGAACTGAATTGGATTGAAGTTGAGTATCTCTCTCGCATACTCCATTTTGTGGTGTAAGGATGTACAGTGTTAAGAGATAGAAGATGCGAAGATATTTCTATGCGATTGAAAAGTAAACAAATATATTGAGAACAAAAATTGTTGGACCCTCGGTAAGGAGAAAGCGCCATCGAAAAATCTCAGCTCACTCCAGCTAGGGCCCTGTTGATCTCGAACGAGTTGTAGAGAGCGAGAACCTAGAAATGTCGTTGCACGCTCTACAATAATACGCGTTCTATACAATGTAAAGATTTGAAAAAGGAGAAATGGGCCCTTTTATACCCACTCCTCCATCTCGGCCGGGTAACGATCCTCTTTTTATATTTTTGACTGAAGTACACGACCTTAATATGCTCCGAAGTGTCTGGGTATTGTTTGTATTTGTATCGGTAGTCGCTAGTGTTTCGGTAAAAGGCCACATGGAGCTGCCTGCATCACTGCTGTCGTTCCGAGCGCGAGTCACCTTGACTTCGGTGGGTCTTCCTCGTGTTGTGCGGAAGCAGGCATATATATCTGGTGATGGCGACTTTGAAGTATTTCGGGTTGATCCCGGGTCTTATCGGGTTGATTTTGACATTTTCGATTACACGGTTCTTGGCGAGAGAATATTGGATGTTGTGGATGGTGTCAATGAGGAACTTTACATATCAGGAGATCAAGTAAGCAAAAAAGTTTACACTGAACCGAGGAACCTTCCCTTTACTCAAAGCGGGCCATGGGCGATTTTATTCAAAAACCCATTGTACATGTTGGTTGCATTGGTTGTGCTGGGCTTGATAGCTCTTCCTCACGTATTGGCCAAGGTTGATCCACATTTTGCAGAGAATGTGGCTGCTTCAAAGAAGGTCAAGTAAATTATGCGCGCTCCCTGTGAAGAAGGTCTTTCTTTATTTTGGTATGGCATGTATATGATGAGTAAGTGGTGTTGAAGGGCTTGGTAGATGTTACTGGGAAAGAGCGCGAGAAGCTTCGATTTCGGTCCTTGTTTCTTCCGTCTGACTCAATCGAACTCAATGGTTCTCCCGCTGGATTGAAGTTCTGCAGTTTTTTAAATCACGTCAGCCTTATTCAAAAGTACCATTTTTCAGCTAAATGGTCTCTTCTTGAGGTACTACTAGTAGCGGACAGTCAGCCTGTGTTCAGCCTAATCACCTTTGATGTTGCTTTGTTGAACTCGACCTTGACATGGGTATTGGCGTTCTCACTAGTTAAATCAAGCTCATCGAATCTGGGAATTTTTTAGCAAGAACTCATGTTGGTGGATGGGCGAGTCGGCAGAGCCTCGGCAGAAAACCAATTCTGCTATTGAAGCACAAAAAATCGAGAATTTGAGATATTTGCTGCTGTCAGTCTTTAAATTGAAGTTTCCGCACAAACGTTGGAGCCTGTTAGAATGGTCCAGATGAGCCATCCCGTCATCCGTGCATGAACATGCATATCATTCACGTACCTCGCAATATACGTAGCGTGCATATCCTGCATCACATCGGGGGTGAGTTCAAAAAGAATTAGGGCCATAATACCCACTCTATTAGAGCTACTCGTCGCCGAATATCACATTGCGTCAGTTTTTTGAGCTTCAAATGTTAAAATATGGCTCATCTCGAGTTCAGTCAAACAACACTGAGTGTGGACCAATACATCAATTTTTTCAGTAGCTCAATTAATGATTCAGCAATGCAGTAATTAGCCATACAATGCATTATGCCGCGTTATAGACAGTCACTCTGAAATAAGTAAAATAGGTCCACATGACTTTTATGCCAGCTTTAAAGGAAAATCCCAAAAGGGAACACGCTCTAGAGAAGAGGTGATGCGGACGTTGTCGTTCTCCCTCGAAACCAGCCTTATACTTCAGTCCGTGCCTGTATGATACGTATGTTATGGACCAGTACTGACTGAACTAGGTGGTATCAAGAATTCGAGAAAGGGCAAGTGGCTGATTAGAAAACCGGACGCGAACAGCGATGCATCAATCAAATGGATAAAGTTCCTTGAAGACTTACGCATGCATTACAGAACGTCTGGTTGCTTGCCTCAAGCCTTCTGAGCATTATCATATTACCTCAATACTGGCTTCAAGAATTGGCGAGGACTTTTGCAAATATCAGTTCCACTGTGTCAGAGACAGCCATTTGAATGGAATAACTTTCAAGCAGGCTAAAGGAAAATAAAAGAAAACTTTCAATACAATTTCAATTCAATTTTAATATATCTGGCAAAACGATCATACAAATAATCTTGTCAGGTTTGTCACCTTAAAAATTTGATGCTCACAAACTGA
>JAJLSF010000464.1:0-19770 GCA_030567395.1 Citeromyces hawaiiensis
TATTTGACATTGTACAGTTCTGGCTGAAACGAGCCGTGAGTCTCTTGAACTGCAACAGCGCCGTCAAAACGGCTCGAAACGAACTCAACAACTGTACGACCTACGAAGAGTGGGAAAAGATATCTGTGCACATTGACAAACTTACAAAGGCCGATTTGTGGAGACACAACTTTATAAGTAACAGATACGACTACCAGTTGATTGACGAACGTTTGAAAATCCTGCAAGAAGCGAGAGCAAACAATGACTACATGAGAATAATCGGAATTTTCCGCTCGGGTTTACTGAGGAACTTTGGCGGTATCTCAGATAAAGAATTGTATACGAGATCTTATGCAGGTACGAAAAACCTCATTGAAGCATATATCTCTGAAGTACTGGACAGTCTTCAATTTTTATACGATTTCCAGGATTTTGATACCACAATCTCCAATACTAACCAACTGAAACTAAACTTTTTCCACGATGCCCGCCAGACATTTGGATCAACCGCCCTTATTCTTCAGGGTGGTTCGCTCTTCGGGCTTTGCCATTTGGGCGTGATTCGTGGGCTTTATTTCAAAAACCTACTGCCAAGAGTGATATCTGGGTCGGGAATTGGAGCTGCTGTAGCTAGCTTAGTGTGTACTTTACGCGACGACGACAATGAGCTGATCGACAATCTGGTTAATATCAGCGACTTGATCGAAGAAGATATCCTTTACGAGGAGGACCCTATTCCATCCAATTACGGCAATGTGGTTGGCAACGTGATCAAAAAGGGCTACTCGGAAGATATGTTTAAATTCATGAAACACGTGAAGCGGTGTTTGGGGGATATTACTTTTGAAGAAGCTTTTCTGAAAACTGACAAGGTGTTGAACGTTCTTCTTCACCCAACAGACAACTCTATCGGCAATCTTTTGAACTATATAACCTCTCCTAACGTTGTTATATGGTCTGCCATATGCTGTTCCATAGGAGATGGGGTTCTGTACGAGGAAACAAAGCTTTTCATCCGAAACTTGAACAACAAAATTGTGCCCTTCGACTCCACAGGAACGTTTCTCTCTCCTCATCAGGTCAACAAGCAGCCGAGAACTGATTACAAAACAAACGAAACCACTTTTACAAGCCACTTCAGTACTCCCAGTCCATACACCAGACTTACCGAGCTCTTCAACATCAATAACTTTGTCGTATCTCTTGCGAGGCCGTATCTGGCCCCACTTATCGGACACGATCTGCGTCATTCCAACCCGCGTCACATTGAGACGATTCTCAAGACGATTGTAAGCTTGGAAATTCAACATAGGGTGGAGTTTTTAGACAAACTGGGGCTACTTTTTAAAACCATCAAAATGTTCTCCATCGATGCAAAGACCCCAAAAACTAAAAACTCGTCTGAAATCACCATAGTGCCGCAGCTGAAAACGCTTTTCCAGGATTTCAGCCGGGTCTTTGAAGTGGACAACTACAAGGAGAATATCCCGTACTGGGTATCTGTAGGAGAAAAGAGCGTGTGGCCACTTTACCCAATCTTGTGGACTCGCACAGCCATTGAATTTGCCCTTGATGACTTCTACAATGCTCTGAAGAGAAAGAAGGAGGTGAGGTAGTTTTATCTGCGACTCAGCAAAAGCTGTATTTATTTATTTATTCTCATCCTTTTGATGTAGCCGGTTATGGCGCACTCGTCCTGTACTGTGACCCAGCCGTGGCATCTGTAGTATTCAAAAAGATCGCCATCTTGATCACTAACTGAAAAAAAGATGTCGATCTTCCGCTCTAAGGTCAATATCATATGTACGATCTGGTGAGTATTAGGCTTCTGACAGGATTATTTAGTCCATTTGATGTCTGTGTTGAAAGAGAAGTCGGTTTGCATTTCGGCTTTCAAGCACTTCTCAGCTCTGCTTGAGTGCAGAGTCTCATAACAAAGTCTCAAACCATTTCAACGGAAGCGCACTTGTCAGATCATCTAACCATGGAGGCACAAGTGGTCCTTATTCTGTATACGATCGAGAAGATTGGAAAGCAGGGGTCTGGAAGAAAGTGTACTTTTATGTATAGCATGGAATCCGATAAAGTCATACTAAATGAGACCACGCTTCAAAGGACGAAGAATCGTTATAACTCATAACGAGGAGGCGGTTGTCTCATGAGCTGAGAAGCTCGCTTCCAATCCTTGGCTAGGTCCATAAAAGGTTTGCTTTCCGCGTTTCTTGTGGTAAAGTCATCCACATTGGCTACGGTTTGTGACTGATGTACTACACTCTGTGCCAATGATCTATAGACTTTTCCCGTCTGTGAGTAGTTACTCTCCTTGACTGTATGAACGCAGTCGTTGTTCTCACCTTGGCATGGACTGAATTCGATGCATGTATCTCCGTTCTTTGTGTATACGTAAGCAACGGGGAATACAACCAACTGCTTGTTGCTGCCTCTAAACTTATAACAGACCATTCAAAAGAAATTAGATAATCAGCAGGCGATTGACCAGTAAGACTGTCAGAAGTGTATGAGATGATTTCCTGATCAAATGAGGCTCGTTACATCTTGTGGGTTATTTTAAATGGCAGCAAGACAATCAAAACTTTATTGAAGCACACCCTCCCATTTGTTTGAAGGGACAATATAAAAAGTCCTCCTCTTGGCGAAGATATTGCGTCTCCATCGCGGTGAGAAGAAGTGAAGGGAGCATCAAGCTATGAACGTGTGACAGTGGCCCCAATTGACTGCGGACCTTATTCCACTTATGTACAACCAACCGTAATCCAAACCTATCCTTTCCACTCTCTGGAAAGACCGGCCGAGAGACTCATCCAGCTATCTGTCTACTGCTCTCTCAAAATTACTGCTCACTCAGAATTTGCCTGATAACGTCCCTCTCGCTCACAGCTTCTTTTGGTTTCGGCTGCTCAAAAGCAAAACCTCCAACTTTTGGATCTATATAAGTTGAGCAAAGTGTACATATTTTTTCCTCTATGGTGGTGCATACCGACTCGATTTCTTCAATTTGCTTCTTATCTTTGTCTATCTTGTCTTCGATCATCATTATGAGTGTCTCTCTCGATTGATGCAATCTATAATTATTCAAAAGGGAGTGAACGTTTATGAGAATCGTTCTAACATGCTCGATTTTCTTCATCACGTGCTGAGGGTTTTTCGATAAAATTCCTACGAGTTCCAAGAAATTGAGCAGTAAAGACTTGACCAATTTCTTCAATTCTTCGATTCTCTGTTGAGAAAACAAGTCCTCGCTCTCCTCTGATTCGTCAGTCGTGTAGAGCTGCTCAATTTGAAAGTCTTTGAGGTTCACTTTGGCGTCTTGGAAATTCCACAACTCTCCAAAAGATCGATACCGATCCCCTGATGGGCACGACGGTGGCACCAAGTACTCCAGCTCGGTTCCTTCCAGCTCTTCGAGGGTCTTCGGTGATTTCTCTCGAAGACGGGCTACATTCTCTTCTGTGAAAAGCTTGTAGTAATGCGGTGGTGGAGGATAAAGCGAAGATATCACAGCTTCTTCTGACATGGTGTGTGGTTGTTGGAGTGTCGTTTTATAAATTCCTCTTTAAAAAATTAACGAGCCGCCTCAGTCCATAGACGAACGTCGTGGTGATTAGATATCGCTCGCTGAATCTTGAGCGAGTTGAAGTTATTCTATAAGTACGGCCCTCGGCGAATGACTCTTCATTTGATAGTACACGGTCGATAGTACACGGTCGATCTGTGACAGATCCACTGAAACTGCTCACTGCTGCATTCAAAAAAAATCTTGTCCACTAAATGTGCTTCTCTTCTGTCTCTCTACGACAGCAAATTTATAGACGAAAAAGTAAGCGAGTGTGTTAACTAGGCAGACATCTCTTCTCGTCATCTAAAATCGCGTAAAAGTCCTAAAAATCGACCCCCAGCTATCCGATGGGTGTACCCCCGCTATACAATGGGTGTGATAATCTGCGTGTTGCCTTTGGGAAACATTTTCCTTGCTCAAGCTTGGACGGCGGTAAAACCTTCTACTTTACCCTGCAGGCCCACTTTTTTATGGAATCAGGCCACTTGACCAGCGGTTCGAATGAAGTAGTTTCTCTCTTGCAAGACTGAACGACTCAGAATCACAACCCAACAACTAATATAATGTAAATTTGATTAACCTTTTCACAGCAGTGTCAATATAGAATTTATGTCACTTGCCCATCTGTGTCAGATGGTTCCAGTCGCCTTGATTTCCCAGCTTTCATTGAGAGCACTGCGGCATATCAATATCCTCGTCACTGCTTATTCAGCATAGCATGACAACAGTTGGGAGAGAAGTCAAACCGTCTAACGAGTTTTTGAAGTCTGCGGACAGGTTTTTGGGATCCAACTTATCAGAATCTGTGGGTGTCTTTTTCTCCCCAACAGTGCTGGCAAACGCCAGTGCTCTGTATCACCGTACCGGGGAATAATTTGGTTACATACTGCGAGATATAGCGAGCTGGCCGGGAAGCGTATAGAAATATGCTCAATCTGAGGTTCAAAGATCTATGACATATTTTTTGGGGAGCGGAGGTTGAAAGGGAAATAGGGGAAGCAGCAATACGTCTCCGAGTAGCTAAACGTCAGCATTAGCAGCACATATGTGGGAGCTTCTTCGGCTACATATAACTGTTCTGAAGTACACGATTCATTCGATTGATCAGAAACATGGAAAGGAGACGCTAAGACAAGACAGGTTGAGAGGGTCATGAACCTTTCCTTCGTCTTCATCTTTTCTGGAACTGCCCGCCCTTATCGGCAGCTGATATTGAGGTGCATCGACAGCGGAAGAACAAGATGTTTGTTTCTGTCTTTAACGAAACCCATCTTCAAAGTTCGATTTATTGATGACCTTCTTCTTCATGTGAAATCAACTTACAGGTAATATGAGGTATGGTCTACGTTGAGATAACTTCAGGATTTTTAGCAGGATTATTGGCAGCATTACGGTGAGTAAATGAAATTACTATTAACTATAAGCAGCGCTTACGGTAACCATACGTGCTCCGTGTTAATAGCAGTGGGGAGGGAATTGCTTAGATGCGTGTTCCTATTTTCTAAAGTCAGGCTGAGCACCCACTGACCCTAAGGTAGAAGTCCAAATAAGAAGTGTTCCGCTGTATTGCAGATATTATTGTGAGGAGAAATAATAGGGTTCCTCAAATGGGCGGCCCCAATAGGGGATTGCATAAAGTTACTTGTCTACAAGTCTCCCCGCACTTAGTTCCCCGAGAGCGAATTTGCTCCCAGGATAGTTTGATTGACTGCTGCGTCCGATGACGAGTCCCTAATTATAGTTTGACCAAGCTTTATGCTGGCAGCATCAATCCCTATCAAATACAGTTGGTTCATCACCCAATTGACCAGCTTTTCGAGTGAAGTAGTTTCTCTGTTGCAAGACTAAACGACACAGAATCACAATCCAACAAGTACTATAATGGAAATTTGAGTCACCTATTCACAGCAGTGTCAATACAGAATTTATGTCACTTGACTCCAATACAGTAGTGCCACTGATATTGAATTTATGTCACCTGACTCAATACAACAAAATTAAGTTACGGAAATCACTTTGTACATCGGCCCAATGGAACTTTCATGGGACAAAACCAAATAGACATGGGGTTCCAATCCACCCAAATGGTGTACGGATCATAACATCATGGAACAAGACAAGATGGATATCGATGCAGAGGAGGTGGCTCCCAGTGAGGCAACACCAGACTCACTTCCGACCGAAGTGCCAAAGGAAAAGAAAAGATTCGAAGTGAAAAAATGGACTGCCGTAGCGTATTGGTCTTGGGGTAAGTATAGTTCAGCTTTAACATTAACAATAAGATATGGCTGTAGAGACATGCGCGATTTGCCGTAACCATCTGATGGAGCCATGCATCGACTGTCAGCCCAATACGATGAGCCAATCGAATAACGAATGTATCACAGCATGGGGAGCTTGTAATCATGCCTTTCATATGCATTGCATCAATAGATGGCTAAAGACCAGAAATGTTTGTCCATTGGATAATAGCACATGGACGCTGCAAAAGTACGGTAAATAATGTGTTTTGTGTCAATGTCTAGGTATTTAATTTGAGGTTTTTGTAAGAGATTTGTCCCCGATCATCATCAGAGAGAGAAACCAACTGGATGCCCACAACCTGATAAAAATATTGCAAAATCTCTAATAGTCGGCAGCATGCTTCTTTGACTAAATGGAGAAGCGTATACGAATATATTGGTATATCTTCTACCATCTCTGCAATCGGATATAAGCCGTGATGCTCTCAGGGGCCATACACACAAGGTATATACCGATCGCTGTTGTCTCCTGATTGAACCAACCTTTGGCAAAGAACGCTTTTTGTCTTATAGAAATTCCTTGATGTCACTCCGTTACATAACTCAAAGTCCTCCGACTCGCATTTGTCACAATTCATTTAACAGTCACTTATTTAAAGTATCTCCCGATGATAAGCTAAACAAAAATAGCTTCATTTGACGTGAAACTGAAAGGAAAGCTCCTCCAATGCGCACTGAACTATACTACACTACTCAAAGTTTTACTCGTCTTTCCAACTCAAAAGCTTCAAATCAAATTATACAAATAATATCACATAATCACACTCAAGTTAGTAGAAGGAACAAAAAAACTCACCTGTCGATAGCTGCACTCAATTCAAGCTGATCCTGCTGAGCTACCCTTCGTAGCACTTCTCGTTTAGAAGATTCTTGCATTACTCCTCCAATCAAAAGTTCATCCAATATGTGGTAGGCTTTTTGGAAATTGAAAATGATATCCAGCTCGCATACATTTCCATACGCCTTGTCCATCTGTTCTACGTACCTATGAACAATCTCCAAAGTCAGCAGCTCATTGTCGTCGTTATCTATACCGACCACAAAGAAAAGCGACGCATATCTTCTATAAACCACTTTGCTGTCTCATTGTTAAAGTACCGTAACCAGTCACTTACCTTGATATTCAATAACGTTACACATCTTAGCTCGCCTTGAAAGAATATTTGCTGTGAGATCTCTTGATATTTTTAGCTTCTCCTTCTGAGACAGAGCAGTGTACCACTTTGACAGCCGAACCTTTCCCTGCCGGGATAATAAGATCATGTATCTAATGGCCATCTTGGTGCACTTGTACTGTGGGGTGTGCACGACCTTCTGAAACTTTAGGGTATGAACGGGATTCTGAAAATTACAAGGGTAGATGAAGGGGGTGTCAAGTGTGCTCGCTGCCCAGGATAACTTTAAAGAATAGAGAAGACTGACTAGATGTATTTGTAGATCAGAAACGCCACAGATTTATGAGAAGCGTGTCAGTAGATCATTAGAAGGGCGAGTGTGCCAATCAAGACTGGAACCAGCGCCTTGAGTTATCATCAAAGGCGAAATGACGATTGTCGCTATCAACCTCTAGACTATATTCCAAGCAAGCAGCAGTGGGTCATTTTTCCGTGATATCCTGAAACCTTGACCCATAGCACGATGAGGGAACTTTATGTCCAGCACACAAGTGCGAAATCTGAGGGCTTCCACGAGACGCCTGCTTTAAAGCCTGTATTAATCAAGACAAAAAATACCCATGCAAAGCTATTGGGGGCCTGCTTGCCATTGAAAACAGGATCCCGTTAGGGAATAGGCCCCTGACAAAATCATTTAGAGACACACATGTTGAATGACTTACAGTGAGCAAACACGCCGTCAAGACACACAACGATCCTTTGTAATTTATAAGTTCCCTCAAACGGTATGATCGCAAAGGCACAAGAGCGCGATATCTGGCTTTCAGCCAGAAAAGCTATCTTTTGATCTAGACAAAAAGGGCTCAAACTAATTGATTCTTGTTGACCATTTTGAATTGAGCAAATGATTATATAAATAATGATGCTATAAGAGAGGGTCAATGAACAAAATTATAATCTGTTTGCCTTCCTAGTACTTTTATCATCAACTCCTCATAGATCCCTCTGCCTGGAAATCTTCTCCTCAGTGGGTATAGGCTCATTCATGACTCTCAAATACCAAGACGCACAGCTATAGACATTGAAAGTAAAGTCTTGAGCAGGATTACAGGAACATTTTGTTGCTTCACGTACCTCACTTTCGTAAGGACACTGCATGTATGGTGGATGCAGATATGCCATATCTCTAAACCAGTGTATTTCGTCCTTTGACAGGAATAGCGATGCAGCAATAGAATGAATGGGAGCATCCCCCCATCTCTCATAGAAAAACCCATTTTGTGAGTCTAAATGCTGAAAAAAGTTCTCGTAGGCTTCAGATCTAAAAAAATCCAGATCACCAATCTCGAAATTGGACCAAAAGTGACATAGGTTGTAGTCATCTTTGTCGGAGTCATACACAAATTTCGACAAATTTTCCTTGCTGTTCACGAGACTTTCTTGGTTCGTTCCCCTCAGGAATTCCATGGTAGAGTCCCACAAAGTTGGAATGGTTTTGCGGAACTCAAATAGTGAAATCGCCCAGCCATATTTTTTATTGTTCTTTTCCATAAATTTGAAAACGTCATAGCTTATGTCCGAGTAAATTTTTACGTCAGGCTCAACTCTCCAGTAGTACTTGTAGTTCAGCAAGAGTGGATGCTTGTAAAAAAAGCCAGATTGAAACCTGCACATATGGCGATAGCTCTGGGAGCTGGCGTAAGGTATAGAGAGAGCAAAAGGAGAATCTAAGGGTAAGTCATTTGTAGATTCTTGGGAAAGCTTTTCGAGCGAGTCTACAAATAAAGAATGATCCACGCTCGATGGAAGAGACCAGTGCTCTGGAGGGACTAGTCCAAAGTGAGCTACACCAGAGACAGCGTTGTACACCGCCTTTTTGAATTTGTTGGTGAAGGGTTCATCATTCAAGAAGACCCAGTCGTAATGGTATTTTGAGTTAAAGCGGTCTTCATAGTTTTGAATCACCTCCAGCATATCGAACAACTCTTCGTTTCGGCACAGTGTATAGAACGTGGCGTTGGCCCTTGGCAGTTTCTGCTCGGAGATGCTTTCCAGTCGAAAGATGAGTTTCTCTAGACCGGATCTGGTACTGTCTAAAACGGAGGATAACTTGGATGAGTTATCAGCTCTGACTTTGACGCATAATAAAAGGACTGCAAACAAGAGAATTCCTCTCATAATTTGTCCCCGAAAAGATCTGCATAATTTGTAGTATGGCTGTTTTGATTTGAGGGGCACGGTACGCACAAGATCTTGAAGGTGGAGGTGCATATCCCGTTTCCGCGAAAGATCTTTAAAAAGTCTGCCATTTCTCACTTCTCGTGTCAACAAGAAGAGAGAGATGCACAGAACCAAGCTGCTGACTCCGTTTCTGCGGTCCAGAATCTTGTATCGCTCTGCCAGGTGTGTTCCGCACACCCGGTTTGTCCAGTCGGATGCCTCGCAGGAAGTTCAGGCGAGATATAAAGAGAAATTGAGCGAGAGGGCTAAGGAAGTTGGAGCTCAAAACATTGATGACCTCAAGGTGAAGCTGAAAGACGAGATTGAGACGAAAAAGAAGGATTTTAATAGAATCGACCCACTTCAGCAGATGCAGGATTTTGAAAAAAACCTCTTGGAACAAAATAAGGGTCAGGTGGAAAAATTACGTAAACCAAGATCACCCAGTGCCCCGGAAAAACCTTTCAAGTCGCTAAACTCATTTGTAGATGTGGAAAAGATGAAATCTTTAAGCAGTAAAGAAGTTGAGTTTATATGGAGGGCGAGGTTTCAAAGTAAAGAAAAGGCACTCATCTCTGTAATCTCTTCCATAACTTTTGCCAAACTATATTTGAATGCGCGTAAGAACCCGTTCTTCGTATTACCTCTTCCCAAAGAGGGCCAAGACGGTATTGAGCTGCATTTCGTACAGTGGTCCTTTGTTGGTGCTCAAACTACGCACTGCATGATGACCTCACTGGCTGAGTACAAGTTGCATGGTGAGTATGCTCGTCCTCATACAGTTCTGTCATTCCACTCAGAACTGCAATCGGCTCCGGGTGTGGAACTGATCCTCATGAATGGAACCGTCGAGCAGGATACAAGCGTCTCACTGCAGGAAGCTCAGCTTTTATTGCTCAATTTGCAGAGATTCTATGGTGCGCTCGAAGAGTCGGATGCCCAAAGAAGAAGGGTACAGCTGTTGCGTGATTTCACTACCGGTAGTGAGCACTTTTCTATTGACGCTTTGATCAAAGAGGCTCAGTCTATGGATAATTAATTTGTCCATATCCATTTACGGCTTTTCTGTATGCTTTCTATTTGCGCTTTCTGAATTTGAACCAGCGACACCAAAAGCAACAAAATTATGGCATAGGAAACAACGATTTAAAGTTTGTATTTACATAAGCCAAACAAAGAATCAAGCACATTGAGCATATGCCTGCTCTCTCTAAACATTTTCGAGAGGTGATGGAGAAGCTATGGTAGCGTCTCAGGACGTCATATTCGTGAACAAGCATCAAGCTTTCTCTTGTGTAGTTATTGAACGTTGGAGTTCTATGAGATAAAAAGAGAAGTCATTCAGAACTTTTGGAAGTGGCGACAAATCAAAACGAAACATGACGCCATCACCTCCGAAGAAATCGAGTCCAATTAGCAAACCTCATTACCACCTGAGATTTTGGATCAGAATAGTTGCTAGTTATTAGCCTCCTTGAATATGGGCAACCCTGACGTAAAGAAGTTGAACAGTGTCTCTCTTACTTTATGAATGATTTTACCTAGGCTAGAATTAATTTTCCACTAACCATTGATATTGAACTCCGCAGCAGAAAGCTTTAAGCAGTCAGTCACGGGCCTCATGTCCAAATACAAAGAGCATGCCCAAAAAAGGCCTACATCGAACAATCGATTATCAAAGATCTATGAACTATATCTATTATTCGTCGTCGTGTCTCGCCTAAACATTTTGCATGCAAATCGAAAAAACCCTTAAAATGAAAATTGCATATTTGGGACCTCCAGGAACCTACACACACCAGGTAAGAATACCTTAAAGCTCCCTTCCTAACATATTAGGCAGCTATACAAGAGTTCGGAGAGATCCAGCCATCTTTTGTTCCGCAAACTTCCATAGGTGCATGTTTCGATGCACTGGGTTCATGTGCGTGCGACTATGCTGTAGTGCCTTTTGAAAATTCGTCCAATGGCCAAGTTGTATTTACGTACGATCTTTTAGCAGAGTGGTTTGTTAGAAGTCCACCACCTCTTTTCAAAGTCGTAGGAGAACAGTTTGTCTCGATTAATCACTTCCTAATTGGATTCCAAAGCGATCTCTCAAAAATTAAAACGATATATTCCCACCCGCAGGTGTGGTCGCAATGCTCCAAGTTCCTGCGTCAATGGGAGTCAAAGTGCGAAAAAGTGGAACGGATAGATACTTCCTCCACGTCTCGTGCTGTTGAGGTGGTTAAAGAAAAGGGAAGCGACAGTGTGGCAGCCATTGCAAGCATAACTGCTAGTGAACAGCATAATGTTCCTTTGCAGTCTGAGCGTATAGAAGACTGTGCAAGTAACACGACTCGTTTTTTGATTTTGGGACACGGTCAACACGGTTTGTCCAAGCAGATGAAGTCCTCTAAGAAGATTTCAATTTTGGCCTTCATATTGAAGAAGAATGACGAGCACGGTTCACTGTGCCAGGTTCTGGACGTGCTAAGAAAGCACGGGCTGAATATCTCGTCCATGACCACGAGACCTTCAAAACTCAAGAGCTGGAGGTATATTTTCTTCCTTGAAATCTGGCAGGAGCTGAATGAGGGCATTTTGGATGAGATGGATGAGTACGTTATGGAGAAGGTTGTCATTGGGACTTTTAATAGGAATGAGCGATATTGGGCTTGATGTGCGGGGCACTTGAAGCTAACTCGGTAGATACTGAGAATGCCTAGTCTTATCCCGGCGCAAGGTTAACCAAATTGAAACGGACCCTAACTAACACAGTGCTTCAAATATGCGCAAATGACATGATTTATTGCATCTCTTTTTCGTTACTGGTAACCAGTTTTGACGATGATAAGCTGTCCAAGAAACCCCCAAAAATTCAATGACATGTTGAAGTGCCATGCATTGGAGGAAAAGCATGGCTTTTAGAGCCTCGTTTGGGATGTTTTCGATTCCTAAGTGAAGATTCTCCTTGTGTTTGCAGCATTCAAGTCAAGGTGCCTTGTGAGGTGGGCGTTAGAAAGAATCTCTCTCGTGGTTCGTTACCCGAGGATTATTGGCTGGCAAGATAAATCAGCATGCAGTGCTACTGCAACAGCTCTATCGTCTATCATTCCGGAAGAAGTAAAAATACGATACAAGTATTGGTATTCGAGATATACAAGGAATTAAACTAGCTACTCGCTTCCATTCGAGTATAGACGTTCTCGTGGAAGTACGACTTCGACTAGCATGTTAGGACGTTCTCAACCGTAGTGAACAGCAGACCCTGTAGCTCAGCGCATGATGAGACAAGGTCTCAACAAACAATCTCAAACAAAGGCTTGCAAAGATCACGTATGATTCATCATGCTACTGGAGCACCACAGGAAAGATAGAGTTCCCCAGTCTTGTGTTATTTGCATTTCGAGTTTTCATGTTTCTCTGTGAGCCGTGAAAGGACATTTGCAGTAATGGGATGGTTCAATTCAGCTAGATGAAACTGGATGAGCCCCAACAACCAAGCTCTTCACAATTTCGGATATATCTTTCAAACTGTGGGATTAGTGGTTTTGATCTAGGGGGGTTAGCAGCGAGTGTGCCGAAAATGTAGAACTAGGATGATGCGGAGGCGCGCATAAATAATAGCACTGAATATTCTGCTCCTGAACCACTCGAAAACGTCTCTTACGAGCAATCTCCTCTAGCGATTTTCTCTCAGAGCTTCATTCTTCGCTACAAAGAAAGACTTTTCGAACTGCCTTTGGGTGAGACAGGTGTGAATGAGC
This sequence comes from Citeromyces hawaiiensis, assembly GCA_030567395.1. Lineage (NCBI taxonomy): Eukaryota > Fungi > Ascomycota > Pichiomycetes > Pichiales > Pichiaceae > Citeromyces > Citeromyces hawaiiensis. Next base: position 12,950 of record JAJLSF010000464.1, read on the forward strand.
ATGAGAACCCCGAGATTCTCAAGAACTTGGCTTTTTACCTAGCTGGATCTTTATGTTGCCACGTCTTCTGCTTGAAAAATCTATAAAACATCTATAAATCATCTATAAATCATCTATATTAATTATCTATACAATATCCATACAATATTGAGAACATTCAGTGCAGCATAAAAAAGTCAAGTGCTATGTCCCCGTACTTTTCATTCTGATTGGAAACATCGACAATACTTCAGCCTCTTTTTACTGTTGTTTGAAAAGTCTTTTTTTGATGTGTCATCACTAAACTTTTCCGCTTCGCTCAAGAGATGTGATGTGAGGATGGTCGTGTCCCCACCACCTCGACAAAGTGATTTTTAAACGTTTTATCCAACGTCTTAAACCGAGAAAGCTCGCTTTAAAAATGGAATCAAACGTACCCTTCAGCAGAGAGGCGCTCGAGTCTGTGCTCAAGCGCAGATTTTTCTATGCCCCCTCATTTGAGATCTACGGTGGTGTTTCTGGGCTGTACGACTACGGTCCTCCAGGCTGTGCTTTGCAGGCCAACCTGATCGACGTATGGAGAAAGCACTTCATCCTGGAGGAGGATATGCTTGAAGTTGACTGCACCATGCTGACTCCACACGAGGTTTTGAAAACTTCTGGTCATGTTGACAAGTTTGCCGATTGGATGTGTCGTGATCTCAAGACCGGTGAGATCTTCCGTTCCGATCACCTGATCGAGGAGGTTTTGGAAGCTCGTCTTACCGGTGACCGTAACGCTCGTGGTGTCAATACCGAGCAGGCTGAGGAAAGCGAAGAAAAGAAGAAGCGTAAAAAGAAGGTCAAGGAAATCAAAAACGTCAAACTGGACGACGAGCTCGTTAAAGAGTACGAAACGATTTTGGCTAAAATCGATGGGTTCTCCGGAGTCGAAATGGGCGAGATTATGGCTAAACACCAGATCGGGAACCCCGTAACCGGTGAAGCGCTGGAACAACCAATTGAGTTCAACCTCATGTTTGAGACCGCTATTGGACCTTCTGGCCAAATGAAAGGTTACATGCGTCCAGAAACGGCCCAGGGACAGTTTTTGAATTTCTCGAAATTGCTCGATTTTAATAATGAAAAAATGCCCTTTGCAAGTGCTTCGATTGGTAAATCTTTCAGAAACGAGATCTCACCACGTGCCGGTCTTTTGCGTGTGCGTGAGTTCATGATGGCTGAGATTGAGCATTTTGTAGACCCAGAGATCAAAAGCCACGCCAACTTTGACTCCATCAAAGATGTCACCTTGACCTTCCTACCCAAGGATGTTCAAGCCGCCGGTAAGACCGACACCATTACCCAAACTGTGGGAGAAGCTGTGGCTTCCGGAATGGTTGACAACGAAACTCTGGGATATTTTATCGCCAGAATCTACCAGTTCCTCATGAAAATCGGTATCGATGCCAAGAAGCTCAGATTTAGACAGCACATGCAGAACGAAATGGCCCACTACGCCAAGGACTGCTGGGACGCTGAGCTGCAAACCTCCTACGGCTGGATCGAGTGTGTCGGATGTGCTGACCGTTCAGCGTACGATCTCTCCGTCCACTCTGCAAGAACAAAGGAGAAGATGTGTGTCCGCCAGCCGCTAGCTGAGCCCATTGTGGTTGAGAAAACGGAAATCGAGATCGAAAAGAAGAGATTTGGTCCAAAATTCAGGAAAAATGCTCCACTTGTGGAAAACTGGCTCCTCCAGAGAACTGAGTGCGAATTGGAATCCTTGCAAAAAGAATTGCAAGACAACGGTAAAATTATGGCTTCTATTCCTGGAGTTGACGAAATGGTGGAAGTTGACTCGTCTCTTGTTAAAATCGGTAAAGTTACCCGTACAGAGCACATTAGAGAGTTCATTCCATCAGTCATTGAGCCATCTTTTGGAATTGGCAGAATCTTGTACGCTTTATTCGAGCACTCTTTCTACTGCAGACAAGAGGACACCGCCAGGGCTGTTCTTTCGTTCCCTCCGCTTGTTGCTCCTACTAAGGTGCTTTTGGTTCCTCTTTCCACCAACGACCAACTTCAGCCCATTGTGAAAAAGGTGGCCACTTGCTTGAAGAAGCAACAGATCCCTTTCAAAATTGACGACTCCTCCGCTTCTATCGGTAAAAGGTACGCCAGAAACGACGAACTGGGAACTCCTTTCGGAATCACCATTGATTTCGAGTCGTGCAAGGATGACACTGTCACTTTGAGAGAGAGAGATTCAACCACCCAAGTCAGAGGAACCATCGCAGAGGTTATAGAGGCTTTGAAGACCATTACTTACAGCGACGTTTCTTGGAAGGAGGGAACTTCCAAGTTGGTGCCTTTTGAGTCTAAGGAGTAGTTAAATTGAATGTATTCCTTTAATCATACCCGTAGAAGTGGGATCTTTTGTTGTGTTTATCCGGTGGCACAGAGTTTTGTCCAGTTATGTCTCATGTCACAACTTTTCGGTGACACGAGGGGGGTGTTATGTCCCTCTTTTAACTCCGACAGCCCCGTTTCTAAATTTGGTGGTAAAGCAGGAGCTGTATCAAGCGTAGTTGGCTAGCTTCAACTATGAAAATAGCACTCGAGAATTCTTGAGTACTTGGTTGGAAGTAATTCAATTGGAATACAATCATGACTTTGACTAGGCAAAATTACTGAATAAATATCCAAAGCAGCCGATTATATAGGGAAACGTCCCAGAAGTGGTTTGTCTCAAGGTTAAAATGATTGCCACCGTGAACGGCAGGATTGGACATTTATTGAAGACACTCTAATAAGATTCGATGTGGTGAGGCTTGTTCAACTCACTAGTGCTACAACCACGGCTGCTCCACCTGTCTGCTTATCGAAGTCAAAGTGATATCATCTTGAGCAAGTAGCCAACTGGTGTCATCAAAAAGAAACAATGAAGAGAGAAAAAAAAAAGTTGGGAAGATAATACTGTTTGGAACGATGTCTGTTTGGGACGAAAATAATGGAATCAGCCTTCTAGACATGATCTCGATTAGATAGAACACATTGGACGCTTAGCTGCTTCGTGACTACAAGTTAACTGCTGTCTCAACCTCTTGATGATGAACGAATCATCAGACTGAACAAATCGTAAACCTTCACTTCGAATAGAGCCACCGAATCTAGCCCAACTGCAAATTTTCATGAAAGAACGCCAAGAGCAGCAATATCAAATGTCAATCCTTCTAGTTGTGACTACCAATGAGGAATGAAGTATGCAACTTCCCCATGTGAAGCAGGGTCTTGTACGTAACAGGTGTGGCCTTTCATTGAAGAAATGCCTGCAGTAATTCATTTCGCATAGACTATATTTGATTTATCTGAAAGAAACGAAGGAGTATATAAGGGACAGTAACAGTGGAAGAGGAAAGACATAATCGTTTATTTTTTCCGATACCTTCTTGGATACGGTGGTTATACTATGTGAGACGGCTACTGCAGAATTACTAGAGGCAATCGAGGCCGCATGTGGCGATGAAACGCAATCAGACGAAGAGAACAGAAAAGAAGTTATTTTTCTCTTCACACCATCCTCTTTTTCGAAAAAGACAACCCACCTCTTATTCTTGAATGTGTGAAGGTACACGCTGAGGAAGTTGATCTGGAAGGTAAGGGAGTGTTTCCCACTACATTATGTGCGCTTGAGAACGAAATTTCAAAAGTTTGAGTACTCGAGTCTCTTCTATGGTTTAGAGCAATCAATTTCTTCCCCGGAAACTGGTCATAATGGCCTTTCCTTTCTTCTTTTTTTACGCTCCTCTCTCTACAGTGAAGATATCGCTTTCCTATATGACCTCTCTTGCGAGATAAAAGGGAAAACCGGGGCACTTTCGAGGAGTTGAAGACTCTGTGCCCTATGTTCTTAATTTTTTCGATGACTCATCATGGTCTCTTATAGATGTCACAATAGATCATGAGCTTTGAGAGCTTGACCGGAAACCTTTTATGGGGCTCTTAGTGATATGATCATTATTAGATTCGAGGGGCTTGCCCCAAGATTGATCAAGATGTGACTATCACAATGCTGGGATGAGACCAAGAAATACAGAGCACAATAATGCCGTATGAAAAGAAGGCTTATAACCACATTCATTGCAGCCGCATACATAGTTCAGTCTTGAGCGCTTCCCCATACTTTTTGCCGCAGTCAGACATCATTGTCAGCCGTATTTGGAACATCCATATAAGTTGCGCGGTCACAATTATACGGCATGTTAGGTATAAAAGGAGAGGCTTCCGTGCTTTAGAAAGAAGGGAGGTAATTCGGAATATGTGCAAACAATTGGAAAATAATTTATAATGAAGTGCTTGGACACACACGAAGAATATAGTCAATACAGATTTACAACCGCTTTAACATCCATTTTCTTGGACATGGTAGCGCCGATCTCCTTGCTGTTGTAGCAACTCTCACTAGACAGACCTCTCTCGGGAATGGTCATTTATTTCAGCAACAATGATACTAACCCTATTGAATTATGTGGGAACGTCATGATAAAGTTACCAATCTGGGAAAGTCTCGAAGCGACCCGGAACCTCCACCTATAATTTCTTATAAAACTTCAAGGTACTGCTGTCTTGATTTAGCGGCCTCTTGTAGAATTAAATTTTCTCTACGAATTCTCGGTGCTTGTCCCGCCAGATGACTTTTTTTGCATCACCTCACAGATCGACAATAAGGGACTGGATTATTCTTTGATAGCGGTCAACATTTACAGTAGAGAATGTGGTGAAGTGGTAATAAGGCCCAAACTGTTCGAGAATGGACCTAATTTTGGAGCCGTCGTCTGAATAATGATAGATATCCAGATTGGTAGCGGCGGTTGAGAATGGCTATGGGCATAAGGCCAAGCTGGAGCTTAGATTAAAAGACTCTATACCCGAAGACAAAAGTGTCCATAAACCGAGGAAACCCGATCTGGTCAAAATGATTTATCCAGTTTTCAGGTGATCCGTGACGTTTCTTTGGTGACGCGTGTGTAGACAAGAAAATACATAAAGGACCAATTCACTAAATTACGATCTAAAAGCTCCGAAACTTTTGTGTGTCGCAATTACAAGAGATGGCAGCGTTTCTTCCGTACACCTTAAAAGACGACGTATAAGCTCCAATGCGTATGATTCGTCGCAATTGTGGATATGACAGCCGAAGCATAGCTTCCGTAAACTAGAAACCAAATCGGATTAAGCAATCGGCAAGATGTCTGAAGCCACCGCACGAGAGTAATATCACGTGACATGATTTACAAATCCCCTTCTTCCCCCTCCCCCGCTTCCATTTGTATTTACCCCTATTAATATCTCATTGGTATCAAGAACATCATATTTAGCACACTCATGTCGCTTTGATAAACTCCCATTCCCATCAATATTTACCCACTGTGACTCTGGGGAGCTCTTCCGAATTGTGGCTCGATGACTTACCATCAAAGCCACAACGCTGGCTGTATATAAACTCAGTATAGAGCCGTAAATCCATAACACAATGACTTCAGCTTACACCGTTCTTACAGACCCAGATACCCATTTTAGAGCCGGCAGAGACCGTGTTAAAGAGAATGGTATTCTCACCGTGAGCGAAGAAGACTACGAAAATGCCAAACACCCAGAGTTCTTGCCCACGTGGAACCGTAACGATTCTTTCACTCCGATCGGTCCATTCGAGTACAGAGACCGCGGGTTTTTCGCTGACCGTCAGCTAAAGAACCTGATTCCAGATTCTAGTGCGATCGACTCTATTCAAATCACTCCAAAATTAGGTACCGAAGTCAGATCCGGAATCCAACTGGATGAGCTTACTCCAAAACAAAAAGATGATTTGGCTCTTTTGGTTGAGACCCGTGGAGTTGTACTTTTCAGAAACCAAAACTTCAAAAACAAGGGACCCGAGTTTGCCCGCAACTGGGGGAAGCATTTTGGTCCTCTTCATATTCATGCTAGTTCAGGAGCTCCAGAAGGCTACCCTGAATTTCATGTCACTTATAGAAGTGCCGATTCCGCCGAACACAAGAGAGTTTTCCAGGACCGCACCTCTTTTATCACATTTCATACTGATGTGAGCTACGAACCTCAGCCACCAGGAATCACCTCTTTTATCATCTTGCAGGGCCCCAATGGAGGTGGCGATACTCTCTTTGTTGATACCATCGAAGCTTATGAAAGGCTCTCTCCTGCATTCCAGGAATTGATCGAGAACTTGAAGGTTGTTAATACCTCCAGAGACCAGGCCCAGAGCTCTAGAGATAATGGCGGTGTTGAAAGAAGAGACCCTGTCGACAGTATCCATCCATTGGTCAGATACCACCCAGTCACTGGAAAGAAATCACTCTACGTGAACCGTGCTTTCTCGAGAAGAATTGTGGGGTTCAAGAAAGAAGAGAGTGACAACCTACTTGAGTTTCTCTACCGCCACTTGGAAACCTCGCTGGACTTTCAGCTGAGAGCGAGATACGAAGAGGGCACCGTTGCTATCTGGGACAATAGAAGGGTGCTCCACAGTGCCACACTCGACTGGGATACTCCAGAGGCAAGACACTGCTTTAGAATCACGCCGCTTGCTGAAAAGCCGATTTCAAAAGCTGAGTATGAGGCGCAAAATTAAAAGGTGAAGCACATCACTCCCATTTATGATTTATAGTTGTTGTCCATTTTGCTCGTGCATGTGATTTCTGGAAGGTCCCATTTGAGCACTTGCTGAAGTAGTAGATAGTTTCGAGGAGATACATTCCTTTACCCAATTTCATTGAAATGGTAACTCACCCGGTGGGATCTGACTGTACACACCTTGGGATTTAAATGGTCGGATCTGTTCG
>JAJLSF010000465.1:0-19394 GCA_030567395.1 Citeromyces hawaiiensis
GATGGAAACTGAGTCCGTTGTAAAAAACTTCCGCCAGCTAACAGATGCGAGCAGCTGAGTGATTTGCTGAGGGATAGCTCGGATAGAGACCTGGAAACGTAAACCCCGTCTCAAAAGAACGATTGGGAGGTGAGACTGCTCAAGATGATGCTGAGACTGAAGAGTATGAGCTGAGGGACGAGATGATTAAGCGGACTTTAGTATCGCAGTGGGCGGAGCTGTGAGGTGTGTCATTTATAATGTAAAAAGTACAGGCGTCTTGATATTTGGGACAATCATCCACTCCTTTGGAGGATTTGCACAATGAACCTTGTATGTGTGGAGAATCGTGCAACGTTGAGAGATTGTGCAGACGATAAGATGGAACTGTTGTTCAAGCCGTCCTCTGTCGCTAACGACTGCGTTGCGAAGTTGCGCCAGCTCAAACTACCATTTTCGATCTTCAAGATTGAAAGCTCCTTCATTAGGATGAGCTGTCGATAGTGGCCGAGAACTGCAATCACCACAACTCTGAGATGCCAGGCCTTATGGGGCTACCTCACCATGAAGGAGACCCGGGCATAGATCAAAAAGCAGGCAAGTCTTGTTTCCCTTCTACCCGCCCAGAAGTGTTGATTCTCTTCATGTATGATTAGGAGATACAAAAGCTGAAGCTACACCTCATGTCCAAAGAGCACAGTTCGGCTTTGTTTCAAAAGCCATCTCTTGGTCAAGTGATAGTCGCTTGAGTATGTGCTTAGTGAATTTGAAGAACGGTGCGTGGCAGCAGTATATTGGCAAAACAAAGGTATAAAGACACATCAGCAAAAGAGGCTCTTCCAGACCTGGAGAATATCGGTAAAGCAAACAGTCTTACATCGCAGTCACAAGTTTCTTTAGCATACCGCGGAGATTAATGCTTATCTACAGCCTTACAGGCTGAATAAAGCATGACAGGCTTAGCCTAGAAGCATGACCACCTTCATGCACATCTACACCCTGTCGATAACAAAGTCAGCCACAATACAACCTACAATAAGTGTCTGGTGGTTCATTAGCCTGAAACCTCAACAAGCAGCCTTCACAAAGTCACAGAAAAATGTCACAGAAAAAGACTGACTGGAAAAAATTTCCGCATCCGGGCTAATGCCGGCGGTGTACATGCACGCTCATGCGCGCTCCTGCACGTCTATGCAACGGGGCGGTTTTTCGGCGCATGCCTCTCCGTGCAGCTGAGCCTCTCGCTTGGCGGACATTGCAAGCTTAGCTCGTCTTAGCCTTTGTTAACAAGATTGGGGTCCGCTGTTTCTGTAATTTTGGCACACAATTCAGTGGTCACTCCACGCTTAAGCCAGCCGCGCGAAATCTTTTCTTGTTCTCTCCTATATGCAACCCTACATAATCATGCATCATGATAAGGTCTGATTGTAGATCGGAATGGAGAAAATCTTATATAAACCACTGAACTCATCCCGATTCAGGTCATCCCATCTAACACAATGTCCTCTCTCGAGATTCCTCTACCACAAGGAGCAGGTTACGGAATTATAGTGGGGCTAGGCTTAGCCTTCTCGCTCGGTATGATTCTTACAACGTTTGTCTTGAGAAGATACCAAAAGGAGATCATCACTGCTGAAGAGTTTTCCACCGCTGGAAGAAGTGTGAAAACCGGCTTGGTGGCCACCGCTGTGGTTAGTTCGTGGTGCTGGTCGGCTACTCTTTTAACCAGTTCTTCTCAGGTGTACACCCACGGTATATTCGGAGGTATCGCTTATAGTTCCGGTGCATGTTTCCAGATTGTTTTATTTGCTTATTTGGCCATTAAATTGAAACAAAAAGCTCCAGAATGTCATACTTACTTGGAAGTTATCAAAGAACGGTACGGCACAGCTACCCATTGTGTATTCATCTTTTTCGCTATCGCTACCAACATTTTGGTTAGTGCCATGTTGTTAGCCGGTGGTTCAGCGGTAACTTCTGACTTGACAGGAATGAACACCGTAGCTGCTTGTTTCTTACTGCCTTTGGGTGTTATGCTTTATACGCTTTTCGGAGGTCTTAAGGCTACTTTTCTTACAGATTATGCGCATACTATCGCCATTGTAGTTGTTATTATGGCACTTTGGTTCAATACTTTTGGCGCAGGCTCCAAATTAGGATCTCCTAAAGTGGTTTGGGAAAAAGTTATGCAAGCCGCTCAAGACCACCCGGTCGCTGGTAACGCGGGAGGATCTTATCTTACGATGAAGTCACGTGGAGCCGGTATTTTCTTCGTCATCAACATTGCCGGTAATTTCGGAACCGTATTCTTGGATAACGGGTACTGGAACAAAGCCATTGCTGCAAACCCGGCCTCGGCTTTACCCGGTTACGTATTAGGAGGGTTGGCATGGTTTGCCCTGCCCTGGGTAATCAGTACTACTACAGGTTTAGCATGTATTGCATTGGAATCCGACCCTTCCTTCCCCACTTACCCAAACAGACTTTCTCCAGAACAAGTTTCTGCCGGACTTGTTGTGCCAAATGCAGCTGTCACCTTGATGGGGAAATCAGGAGCCGCCGGTGTGCTGATTATGGTTTTCATGGCTGTAACAAGTGCCATGTCTGCTGAGCTTATTGCCTTTTCCTCGGTAATCACTTACGATGTTTTCAAGTCGTATGTAAGACCACACGCTGACGGTAAGTCTCTTATCATGATGTCGCATGCCTCTGTTGTTTTCTTTGCCATTGCAATGAGTGGGTTCGCGACCGGTTTATATTACGCTAGAGTTAGTATGGGATACTTGTATGAGCTCATGGGAGTCATCATCTCGTCTGCCGTGTTCCCAGCAGCTATGACGCTTCTTTCCAAGAGACAGAACAAGGTTGCAGCTACCGTGTCACCTGTATTGGGTACTTCGTGCGCCATTGCGTGTTGGCTCGGTGTTACAAAGGCTCAATTCGGTTCCGTCACTTATGAAAACACTTTTATGGACGACCCAATGCTTGTTGGTAACGTTGTTGGACTTTTGTCGCCGTTGATCTTTGTTCCAGTGCTTACCCTCGTTTTCAAACCAGACAACTACGACTGGGAGCTTTTGAAAAACATTAAAAGGGTCAACGAAGAGGAGGAAATTGAACAAGCTGAAAAGGAGCCCGCCATCATGGACCCAGAAGGAATGCATCCTCTCAAGTCACAAGTCACATCCGTGGCTCACGCTATTGCAGAAGAAAAGAGAGATTCTGTTCTTGCTCAAGAAGAGGCTGTTTTAAAGAGATCCTCCAAGATTGCAGGTGTTGTGTGTGTCATTGTGGCCCTTTCCCTTATCATCCTGTGGCCCATGCCCATGTACGGAACAGGCTACATCTTTTCCGAAAGGTTTTTCACCGGCTGGGTTGTGGTTGGCATCATATGGCTATTCCTGAGTTCCTTTATGGTTATCATCTACCCGCTTTACGAGGGAAGAGAAGGGATCTATACCTCTTTGCGTGGTATCTACTGGGACTGCACTGGACAGACTCACAAGCTCAGAGCATGGCAAAACGACCATCCCGAACAGATGCACGTTGTCCGCAGCCAAATCTCAGCTGAGGTTCACAGACAGGAGAACATTGATATCATCAATGAGACCTCCAGTGGGAAGACATAGATCTTTATTATTGTGTTTAGAGGCGATTAGAGATGGCGCTAATTTATTGTTTGAGTTATCTTGAGTAGATTTCTTCCAGCGCCTTTTTGGTTTTTTAGGAACTAGTCAAAATGAGATTGGCTATATATATGTGACACGTCATGAAGAACCGGACTATATAGGAGCGAATCCTATGCAGTCCTGGTTGCCATTCATTGCAAGGAAGCCTAAGCTTAGGAGCTTATTTAGTTTATAGTTATTCTTATTGGATTCTGTGTGTGTTGTCTTTGCGGGCATTTCCAATTATGTAGTATGGATATAAAATGTGTCCAACTTTTCCTACTAAGATTTAAGCTTCACGCTTTTCACTCGCATACACCATATTCGACGCAGCCAATCTCCTCTTTATCAAATTCATTGGAGCATAGAGATGCCTATCGCGTTGAGCTATCTAAGGTGCGTCGTGATCTGAGCATTCTTCGTAAAAAGAACACGTTCTTTTTTTGAAACCCGTGTTCTGTTCTAAACCGTGAGTGTTCTTCTTCGAAGGGTGGTGTTTTAGAACACTTTGAACGCTTCACTTTATAACTATATAATCCTACTACTTTTGTATAAGAACGTGGATGACTTTTTCCAAACTGTGAACAAAAGATCAAAGGTTTAGCAAGAATTTTCTTGACGCGGGAAGTTTAATTCGCCAACGTGGCCTTGGATCGTATCGGGTCTGGTGATATCATTGTTAGTAGTCATACTTAGATTTATAGCAGATATGTTGATTGTTTGTGAATGAGTTTATTATTCTCTCTTTTCTCTCACTGTCTCAATAAGTGGCAGAAGTCCCATTATAGTTGCCGAGCTGCCAATTTTTCCTCCGTTATGCAATCCTATGCATGAGACATTACCAATGGTGTTGGTCCAAATCTTACTTCATGAGCGCCGAGTCATTAATTCTGACTTTGTTCTAAATTACTGCATATGCAGCGTGCCTGCCAGAGTTCCCTGTGCCAGAACTTCGGCGTCAACCTAAATTAATATCGAGGAGATTCGGGCTCATGAGTTGTATGAACCCAGGCCTCAGTGGCATGTGGAGCGGTCTGGTTTGCGACTCTCTACTCCTCATACATTGCAGTGGATATGTATCGGTCTTATGCCAAAGGGAGACTGTGCTCATTATCATCCCTTCAAGGAAGCTGACTATTTCCGCCATTCTTACCTCCGTGGAAGGTGGTGTTGTACCATTACTCCTTCCATCCGACTTTTACGGAGTGACTTACTGAATTTATAGTATAATGCTGTTTTGACGTTAGTACTTATAGATACTTACTCCTATGCTGACAAGTTTAGCACAGGAAGCTTGGTGGAGGATAAAATTTGTTGAAAACATATTTTGGTGGTAAGAGAGGGAACCTGGGAGACCTTGATGTGTCTGAACCTATCAGTTAACTACAAAAGCCATCGGAATAGTGGATCTCCAACAAAGAGAAGTTCTTCAGCCTTTAATAGATTTAAGGCTTCTGGCTATTCCCTGCACCAGCTTATCCGTTTGAAAGATTGTTTTCTGTTTCAAAACACTCCATCAGTGATAGTCGAAGCAACCTGAAGGACCAATCTCTTAAGGAAGTATTGATCGTCAAAGATAATCCCAGAGCGAGGGCCAAACTCCAGCTTTTGTCGATGATAAAGGGGAGTACGCAATATGTGTACTACTGTGAAAAAAGAACACAAATAATATTGTTGTCAGAATGTATAGCGGGTGTAAATCTGTATTGACAATATTCTCAGTGTGTGTCCCTGGATTTCACTATAAGTTGCTTAACTATTCTGTATATCATAAAGCACGGAAACCTCTCCTTTTATGCCTACCATGTCCGACAGCTGCCATTTCCGCCTTTACCCAACAAATGCTAAAGTCTAGAGCTCAACAGAGTCTATCTTGCATAGATCACCGTTACATCATTCCTGATAATGTACGTATCATGCAGATCTTCTTCTGCCTTGCATAGATAGCAAGCAATTGTTGCATAAGAAAACCGGCTTGAATCGTTCTGTTCGATTCAGATTTTGGTGTTCTGTGTTTTTTTTTTCGAGGTCCCTGTTCTGTTCTTGAAGAACGTGTTCTTTTCTGGACCTCCTCTTCTAGAACGCGTTCTGACGCACTCTCAGCTATAAATCAGCATAATACTCTCTTCTATCCACGCTGTAGCAATTTAGAGAAAAAACATAGTTATGACTCACAACTGACTTGTGATGTCAATGTGGGGCTGTGATAAAAAGATAGGGATAACCCTCAAAAGTCTTTAATCTCGTTGATAAATCCCTGAACGAATTTCGTTCCTTAAGATAAGACTGTGGGGCGGTTCTGGAATAATGATATATTACTCCTGACTGTTGGGGGATAAATCCTCCCAGGGCTAGGATCTTGGGTGGCAATTGTCCGACTCCTTGAGTAAGCTTGGGTGTGGATAAGATTGAGGTATATAATTTAGTACCTTCTAACAAAGCTCGAGCAGAGTTGTTCCAAACTGTCAGAGTTTCTATTAATTTATGAACAACGAATAAGTTCTCTTATTCTGTGATATGACCGACGTGAGTTGATATTAATCACTGATTGTGTGTAGCTTGATCAATCTTTGTTCAGCTTTTGTAAGTGATTACAGAGGTTAAGCTCCCACTTAATGCCCTCTATTCAGTGGACAAACTCGCTCCTTTATACCAAGCCGTCTGCTGCCAATCCTGTTCTATGCAAAATAGCGCATAATCTTGGTCCAGAACTTGATCGAGCTGTGTCACTGCCAATCATCCGGAAAATGAGTGCTTGCTCAGCCGCCTCGCAATATGCAAGGTGGCATAAATGGCAACAAGCTGAATGAATGAATACCCAGAGTCAAACGTAATAGTTCCGCTAGAACATCACCCACAGGGGGGCTCGTAGTTGATCAGTGTAGATATATATCCACAGTCCTCCATAGACCTTCGAGTGACCGGCAGTTGGATCTTACCTCCTCACATCACATGGGCTGTATGCGGTCTACTGCATATGAATGCATATTCGTGCACTATCTTGCATTAGCAGTGGAGCATAAATGATGGGCTTTTTGCATGAGAGAATAACGTGCGCTCAGATCATTTCTCGGGAAGAACTATCTTGCTTCCTGGAAAGTTGGGCGTGGAGCCTTGGATCTTTCCCACTGGCCTTGCGGAGTGACTGACTGGATTTATAGTATAAATCTATATTACGTACGTTATCGCTGACAAATATACACCTGGAACACACATCAATATTATGTATGAACCCTACTACCCTCATATTTCAAAACAAATAAAAAGACACGACACCAACATAGTTTCTGCCTCAAAGCGCGTCAATTTTGAAAACAAAAATAAGAGAATCTCCTTGCACATAACTAAAAGAAAAGATCTATCATCTGCAATTGAATGGCGTGGTGGAACAGTAAACCGTAAAGACAGCATGACTGAGGCTACTCTCTGATCGTACAAAAGACCAAACATATTATCAGTCATCGCTTGGAAAGGTTTTGAGAACTTATAGAGACGGACAACATACAAACCAAACTCTACATATTTTGCCATGGTTGGAGGAACCCAAGAAGTTGTCTGATATTTAAACATCGAATTTTGATTGTTTGAAGTGTACTTTTTGATGGTATAGGTTGATAAGGAACTATTAAGTGAAAAAAGAGGTTACAGCATTTTTAAAGTGTGCGTTGGATTGAGTTATGTCTCTAATCAGATAGCGGCAGAAACAGTACTGATCCCTTCCTTGAAAAGTCTTTTGTCGGTAATCGTTCTGCCTCTAAAAATTCCATCACTTGGCAGACGCGATATATCACGCCAAGAGTATTAAAAGCGGCTCTCAGTCGACCAAGTCTGTCGTATAGACTCGGAAAGCTGAAAAAATTGCCGGAGCAAAATTCTAAGGAAGGCAAATATGCTCTAGGGTAGACAACTGGGATGTAAAGCGCCCATATAGTTCAGTCTGTGTTCTCGTAGAGTTTCAGTAAATCGCACTTGTAAGCTTAGGTGTATGCTGGAGATGATTTGTGATATCCACGGAGGGCATTTTGCTCTAAAAATATCAGTTATTCGAGCGGTATAAGCATATCTGAACGAACAAATTCATTCAGGGATATATCAACGAGATTAAAGACTCTTGAAGGATCTTTGCCTCATTGTCAAGATGGGGGAACTTTGGCTCAATTGAAAACAGCAGAACATTTATATAGTGGCTGATTTGTTTCTTGGCCATATAATTCTCATACTCTATTCTCCTTTTGACGCACATGTCAATGCACCGAGCCATGCTATTTTTCAGACAAAGGTCAACATTTACAGTAACGGATCGTCAGGAACCGAGGACTTCAACACTGCCATTGTAGAATTACCTGTGATGTCCTGCAGGATCCTGTACTGATATGCGGGAAATATGCATGCAAGTTCTGCTTGGGCGCGTGCCATCTGCAACATCATGCAGACAAGCGTCGAGATGAGATCACCCTACCAAATACTACTCAAGGCTAATTCACCTTCAAGAAAAAAAAAACAGATCCTCATCAACCGTTAGTGGCACCCAGACATCATCGTCATCGAGGTGTCTGGATCCCCAAAAACACACTGCACAGAGTTGCATCTTCACTTGCAGCTGCGTATCCGACCAATCAGAAGCCGTAGAAAAAGTGCACTGCGTAATTCTCAGCACGAGGCAGCGGGGTTACCCGGCCGGCAGAAATTTAAACCTCACGTTAACCACACCACTTTATAGCAAGACAGGGGGGGTGGCAAAGCAACCTTAGTTAGGTGATTACGGTGAAATTTCCATTTCCATAACGAGACCGTTGTCGGTAGGGATTTATATATGCGGCGATTGGGACTTTTATGTTGTGGGAGAGGGTGGGTTTTGGCGCGCGCGTAAATATTAGTCTGGCGGCGTGTTCTTTTCGAGGTGCATTTATTTAAATAGAGTGGTGTCCCCATTTTTTGCGAAAAATCTCCGTGTGAGGCTCATATGCATAAATCGTGCACGCTTACCTAATCACTATATAATGTCTTTAGATGAAGCTGATCAGATGGGTGAGCAGTCGTTGGAGCAGCCGGCTTCTGAGCCGGTGTCTGAGCCGCTACCCGAGCAATCGCTGCCGACGCCTAAGGAGCTCAAGGATGAAAAGTTTGGCAATGAAGAGGGAGATCAGGTGAAGGAGAATGGTGAAAATGGAAAAGACGAGAAGGAGCATGAGGAGAATGACGAAAAGGAGAACGACGAAAATGGAAACGACAAGAAACACCCGCTCGAGTCACTGTCGGAAACACAAGAATCTCAATCATCCAAACGCCCCAAGGTTGAGGAACCGCAAAAAGCCGTCCCCACAGTTCCTGCTCCCCAGCCGGAACCGGAACCGGATATGAATAACCTCCCGGAAACGCCGCTGCCGAAACACCAGCACAAGCACGCGCTCTCCACCATCAAGGCGGTCAAACGACTCAAAGATGCAGGCCCATTTTTGCAGCCGGTCGATACGGTAAAGCTTCAAATCCCCTTTTACTACAACTACATCACCCGACCTATGGATTTGGGGACTATTGAAAGAAAGATCAATGCAAATGCGTACGATGACCCAAAGCAGATAACTGAAGATTTTAACTTGATGGTTATAAACTGCGCCACGTTTAATGGGTACGATGCCCCGATTGCGCAGATGGCGAGAAATGTTCAGGCGAGTTTTGAAAAACATATGCTCAATATGCCTCCCAAAGAGCTTCCTGCGGATGCTGCAAACACGAAAAGTCGAAGACGGGCCACTTCGGAGACTCCTGTGATTAGAAGAGGCAGTACTGCTGAGGGGGGACGTCCCAAGCGCGAGATTCATCCTCCTAAATCGAGAGATATGCCTTATGATTCGCGTCCCCGTAGACGCAAGTTTATTCCGGAGCTACGCTTTTGCCAACAGCTCATTCGCGAGATTTTCAGCAAACGTTACGACTCGATTACGTATCCGTTTTTAGTCCCCGTGGATCCTGTAGCTCTGGACTGTCCCACGTACTTTGATGTTGTAAAAGAGCCGATGGATTTCGGCACGATAAGGGAGAAAATGTCCAATAACGAATACGAGAATGCGCAAGATTTCGAAAAAGACGCCAGACTGGTTTTCCAGAACTGCTACGCTTTCAACCCGGAAGGTTCTGCGGTTAACGCTATGGGTCACCGTTTGGAGGAGGTTTTCAATAAAAAATGGCAAGAAAAACCAGAAACTCCGGATTCAGATGAGGAATCCGATTACGAAGAGTACTCGGACGACGATGTCATTATCGAGGAGTCTCTTTTGACCAACCCGGCGATCCAATACTTGGAAGGCCAGATTGAGAGAATGAGAAGAGACTTGGATGTGATGAAGAGAGACTTGTTTGATAAGCTTAAAACCGAAAAATCTCGCAAGAGACGGATGTCGAAGAAGAAGAAGAAGAAGGGTCTCAAGCCCGTCTACACTCCTCACTTGAACATTGAGCAGAAACAGGAACTGAGCGAGATGTTGGCTGATTTGTCGCCTAAAAAGATGAATAAAGTGATCACCATCATCAAGACTAATCTGCCTCATTTGGTGAATGGGGACGAGATTGAGCTTGATATGGACCAAATCGACTCAAAGACTCTTGTTCAGCTGTATGAATATGTAGTTAGAAAAGACGTTAATGGGGCTCCCACGACTAACGGGAAAAAGAGCAAAGGCTCTAAAGCGTTGAGCGAAGCGGAACAGGCAAGACAAATTGAAAATATCAAAAGAAAGCTTCACGAGTTTGATAACCCAGGCTCAGCTCCGTTTCCGATGGAGGCTGAGTCGTCCGACGATGACGATAGCACCGACGAGAGTTCGGAGGAGGAGTAGTGTATAATATGTAATATAGGAGCATCTTAATCCTCGGAGAGTCTTTGAAGCGAAGCGGACAAGACTTTGTGGCGTCATCTTTCTAGCGAAAAGATATATGTAACTTTTCTATAGAGGACTGCCAACAACGGTCACGTGAGTGTGTCTCTTCTCTGGAGTCTAGGAATGAAGTCGACAGAAGGCGAATAGACTATCTCTCTTCTCCACCAATGCCTTTCCATTGATGGTCATACGATGCTGTCTGGATGCAGAAAACAAGATCTAATGTTGATGGAACTTCTGTTCCATATGAAGCTCACGTGACATTAAGTGCATGAAGATGCATATCGTTCATGCACGCCGGACTATATAAGTAGCTTTTATATCCCTCAAAAAGGGAGTGAGTTCGAATATATCTTAGTCACCATAGTACCCGTCATGAAAAATGTCCATCTTCATAAAAGATGATAAAAGGTAGATTCAAAAAGCAGAGCTCGTTTAATGTCCCATTCCTTTCCTGCTCATCGAACCCAGGAATGTCCCTGGCCGGTTTGTAAATGATGAAGGTTGATATAATTTTGTTCTATACATCACGTGATTATGTTCTGGGTATACCTTTCGTGTCGTCATCGTCGATATAAGCATCACTTAGAATATGCAGAACCACTCGAAGAATGTATTGCAATATAATTCCCTGTCCCAAAGACTTCTACCCCACCAACACAACTGTAAATGATTTTTCCGAGAGAAGACGGCAGTATCGTTTCAAATGCGCACCCGGCCAAAATGTTCCGAAAGGCGAGACCGACTTGTAGCCAGGAAACAAATTCAAGACCCAACATGTTCTACTATGCATGGTCTGTTGTGACATCAAGATTGTCTTCCTTTATACTTGTCGGAACCAGACAACATTGTCTACCGTATTTACATTTTAAAAGCTAAATGGATCATCACGAGACAAATGCGGTAGACGACAAACGACTAAATTGACTTTGCTAGGCACTTCTGTGGCATTGATTCAGGTATTGGTCATGACTGAAGCAGAAGAGTGTCTCTGAAATCGCACACGGAAATGATTTGACAAGGAATGATATTTTGCGCTTTTAAGAACAAGCGGAAGGTGTATCCTCTGAGACACTCGGTGATGGCTTTCAGAAAGGTTTCATATCTTGTATGGTCCACCACGTATGCCATGCATACGAACAGAACAGTCCAACTGCGAGAGATCAAAAGGCTTTCGGATCACGGCAGCATTCAAGGATTTGAAGTCAGTTGGTGAGCATTTGTTAGTCTTGAAGAATTTGCGGATGTCTTTTTCTCTCTTTGTAGCCCGCTGCAAAGCCAGAGAGCAGCATCTCAATCCAGTGGAGAGCATGGATGCTTGAGGATGTAAGGAAAGTTGACCGAGACAACTATAAGGCTGTGGTTGGTGATGAGAGTGATAAGTTTCAGGAATTTGATCAGCATCAGTAGCAGATATATGAAACACTACATTCGATTGTCCTAGGCGATAATTTCAATTGAGGCGGGACTCACGAAGAATACGTTGGAAAGAGGCGATGTAAGAAAGCCGCCCCTCTATGATGCAGGTGATTTTTCCTTGAGACGGAAAATCTAGCTGTTGTCGTCAGTACGGCTGGCCTGGTAACAGGCGATAGCATAATAGCCTCATATGTTGACTCTTTGCTACCTATTAGGCAGATATGATCTCTGTAATATCTATAAGCCTTTATTGTTCAAAGTACTAATGATCTCTCTGCTAAGGTCATCATCGATATTGCTTCACTGGTGTGAACAGGATCTATGCCAGCTTTTAGATTTCAACACCAAGTTACGCAAGGAGACCCTTTTTTTAGGGATTTTTTTTGAAGGCAGGAACAGGTACACTCGATTCCTTTCATTCACTGGAAAGTATGACGATGGTATTTAATAGTATTGATAGATGATAAAATCCAAGGAGGTGAAATTCACCTCAAGACTTACTTAATGATCTCAAGTCAATCTTCGCAGTGCCTCCGGTATATAAAACGAGGTCTAAGGATGAATCTGCCAAGAGAAGGAGGGCACATCTTTCAGTAGTATCTTTTTGGCGGTCTCGTTGCATTTTTTATTGATTTGAAAAAGTAACTCTCACCCCGTATGAGCGGACTACCCTCTATAGAGCCTCCAGGAAAGATAAAGTAAAGCAGTCTTTTGTCTCATAATCAACAGAGATTCTCAAAAAAGATTCTTCTGTTAGTCTGAACTATTTTTATATATCTGCCAGCATATAAAGAAGGTTGATCTAAAACTACTAGTTGATATCATAAATCGGTTCCTGCAGATATGATTGCCTCACTTCCATCTGGTGAGTCATCTCTCATTAGATACATCAGGATTTGAGCATCCAAAATTAAAAGTTCCTTTCAGTCATTGTTGACCACTGGACCGTTCTACAAATGGACTTAACGGTCTAGGTGAATCAAGAAAAAGTGCTAATTTCCTTTGGCCGGCTTGGTGTGAGATAAGCCACCTCCTTCGGGAGTTGAACCTATTTCCATGAGCTTCTGTAAGTTTATCTAGTAAGTGATGCGACCCTATTAGAGCTCGGCATGGTCTGCTGTGCTGGCCACCTTTGACTCCAAGCAAGTCATGCCAAGAAGCGGCAAACCGAGCTCAACCAGGACTCAATAACAATATTATCGTTTTCTTTTCAATATATCAGAACCGTTTCTGAAACTACATTCTACAATCTGTGTCTTGAAACATGGCTCTATATAGTCAAATATAGGGCTTATGCCCTTTGTGCTTTATTCATAAACCCCTGCATCTTTTATGCTCCCATTCTGGAGATATACGGCCATAGTCTGAATATACTACTTTGAGTTCAATCAATCAATCGCTTCGTTACTCGACATATATATGTTTGATCACTGCTGTCCACCTTCTCTATTAGCGGATGAGCCGCGGCTCCTGACTTTTCGCTTAGTTGAGAGAAGGAGACTTTTCTTGAATCATTTACGTTTATGATCGTTTCTGTCCGACATTCTCTCAGCCACCCATCGTCCGTCCACTGCTGCTGTTGCCCTACTGCCTTCGTCATTAAAAGAACATATATAGCTGCTATATCAATTGTGTGACTGGTGGTCCTGGGCAGGTCAAATGGTTTTAAAGCGCCTAATCACTCATCTCCTACATCTATGGGGAGAGCAGGTGGCGACTGATTATAGGTCTTTTTCATTCATGAGTGTTTCGGAGACATCAATCAGAGCATCCATGTCTTGTCTAAACAAGACATTGCTTCCATTCAGCTGATCTGTTTGAAGGAGCGATATAGCCTGGCAACCTTTGTCCAAAACTTTACCGCTTCAGCCAGACGAGCGCAGGGCAAGGGGCACAGGGCAAGGGGCAAGGGGCAAGGGGCAAAGGGCACAGGGCAAAGACCAGGGCAAGGGGCAAAGGCAAAGACCAGGGCAAATTCAACGCAAATCATCACAGGTGGTCGATTCTTTAACATCAAACGCTGTCACCAACATAGATCCTTCGT
Organism: Citeromyces hawaiiensis; assembly: GCA_030567395.1. Classification (NCBI taxonomy): domain Eukaryota; kingdom Fungi; phylum Ascomycota; class Pichiomycetes; order Pichiales; family Pichiaceae; genus Citeromyces; species Citeromyces hawaiiensis. The sequence continues at coordinate 13,989 of JAJLSF010000465.1, forward strand.
CCGCCTTCGATCCACATACCCGAAATTCTTATAAATATCAGGTCCATGTTGTCAACTCCAATAATGGCGTGTATTCCTCACCGGGGTGAAGTCTCTCAAAAATGTCAAACATTCTCATTCTTTTTGACACATTATCGCATGCCCGTTAATTGTACTAGATGCAGCATCCCCCCATAAAGTTGCATAAAGCCGCTGGTCAGATCCTAAAGCAACCACAAACGATAGGAGCTTCCAAAAAAAAGCATTTGCCTTCCGGAAAGAAGCACCACCCCTGCTGAACCATTCCAATTGCCATTGTAAAAAACACTCAACTTTCGGGGGGCCGACGGGTTTCGCCGGTGTGTTGCATGCAGTCTGCGGGCCGTGCAGCGGCGAATCCTGATAATGCATGCGTGCATATGATATTATGTAGTATATAATAAAAGTGCGTGCCCTTTTTCTCCAAATCAGCAAATGCAGACTACCGGTTGGACTGTGAGTGAATGGGTTAAATACCATCAGGAGGCTACGCCTGAAGGTTCCTTTGATACTCTCTGTCAACTTTTGAAATCGCAAACTACTCATGACCCGGCATGGATCTCTTTGGCTACCACTGAAAACTTGTGCCACCAATGGCGTGTCCTTCAGGCACGCACGGATAAAAAAGCCCTTGCCCTTTATGGTGTGCCCGTTGCCATCAAGGACAACATCGATGTGCGTGGCATGGAAACAACAGCCGCTTGTCCGTCGTTCGGGTATCAACCGGAAAAGGATGCCACCGCTGTGAGACTATTACGGGAGGCCGGTGCCATCATTTTGGGGAAAACCAACCTGGATCAATTTGCCACGGGTCTTGTGGGTCAGAGGACCCCTTACGGCAAGACCCCAAGTGCCTTTAGTGACAAGCATGTGTCAGGAGGATCATCAGCCGGGTCAGCGAATTTGGTGGCTAGAGGAATCGTGCCACTGTCCTTGGGCACCGACACAGCCGGATCGGGACGTGTGCCCGCGCATTTAAACAATTTGATTGGGCTCAAGCCTACAAAGGGCATAATCTCATGCGCCGGTGTAGTACCCGCTTGCAAGAGTTTAGACTGTGTTTCTATTTTCGCATTGACTTTGGCGGATGCTCAACTGGCGTTGGATGTGATGGCGAAATTCGATGGGTCACATGACCCTTACTCAAGAGCTCTGCCCAAAGCTCCGCTACGCCATTTCCCTAAACCTACAGCCCCACGCGTAGGTGTGCCCACATTCGCGCCCTTTTACGGGGACACGGAGAACGAAACAGTGTACACCGCCGCTGTGGCTCAGTTTCGTGACATGGGGGTCACCATTGTTCCCTTGGATTTCCAGCCTCTTTTGGATCTCGCAAAGTGTCTTTACGAAGGCCCATGGGTCGCTGAAAGATGGGAAGCTACAAGAGAGTTTATAGCTACCAATCCACCACAGAAAGATTTAGACCCCACCGTTCTCTCCATTGTTAAGACGGGAGAGAACTTTGACGCGGCCACCACTTTCCGCTACGAGTACAAGAGACAAGAGATCTTGCAAAAAGTAGCACAGCTTTTATCAGGAATCGATGCGCTTCTTGTACCGACTGCTCCTTTGAATCCGCTTATGGCCCAAGTGGAAGCTGAACCTATTCGCATTAACTCTCTACAGGGGACATGGACCAATTTCGTAAATTTGGCAGACATGTGTGGACTTGCCATTCCTGCTGGATTCCGTTCCGACGGATTGCCGTGTGGAGTGACGCTTTTGGGAGAGAAATTCACCGACTTTGCGCTGTTAGACTTGGCCCATCGCTACTTTAAGCACACTTTCAAGCAGGGGGGTCGCAGACTTGGGGCCGTGGCCGGAGCCACCGTGACCTCTGTTAAAGACTGCCTCCACAGACACATCCCCAAGGTGGATTTGGAGGCTTGCGTTCAGGTCGCCGTTGTAGGGGCACACCTCGCGGGCATGCCCTTGCATTGGCAGGTGGAACAAGTGGACGGTGTGCTTGTGTCCACGCCAAAGACGGCAAAGAGCTACAGACTTTATGCTTTGCCCTCGGGAAAGCCGGGTCTCAGAAGGGTCACGGACGGGTCAGGTTCACAGATCCAGCTGGAGGTTTATGCCATCTCGCGGGAAAAATTCGGAGACTTTGTAGCTATGGTTCCTGCACCTTTGGGAATCGGATCTGTTGAGTTGGAGTCGGGCAAATATGTCCATTCTTTTATCTGTGAAGAATCTGGGTACACCGCTGAAGGGGTCACGGAGATTACTCAATTTGGCGGGTGGCGCAGTTACCAGGACTCTCGGGCTATCAAAAAACCCTTTGACACGGTTCTTGTTGCCAACAGAGGTGAGATTGCCGTGCGGATCATCAAGACCCTTAAGAAGATGGGCATCAAGTCTGTGGCGGTGTACTCTGACCCGGATAAATATGCCGAGCATGTCACTATGGCCGATGCAGCTGAGCCTTTGAACGGTGTTTCTGCTGCCGACACCTATTTGAGCATTGAAAAAATCATCAACGCCTGCAAAGCTCACAAGGCACAGGCGGTGGTGCCCGGATACGGGTTCCTTTCGGAGAATGCCGATTTTTCAGACGCTTTGGAAGCTGCTGGAATCGTATTTGTGGGACCTGCAGGGTCAGCGATTCGTGCCCTGGGACTCAAACACTCTGCGCGTGAGATTGCCGAAAAGGCAGGCGTGCCCCTTGTGCCCGGGTCGGGCCTTGTGGCCTCTGCCAAGGAAGCCCGTGACATTGCAGAAAAGCTCACTTACCCGGTGATGGTGAAGTCTACTGCCGGTGGCGGTGGTATAGGGCTGCAGAAGGTTGATTCTGCCGACGATATTGAGCGTGTCTTTGAAACCGTGCAGCACCAGGGCCAGTCTTACTTTGGTGACCCGGGGGTTTTCTTGGAACGGTTTGTGTCACAGGCACGCCACGTTGAGATACAGATGCTTGGAGATGGACACGGCGGGGCCATAGCTGTTGGAGAACGTGACTGCTCTTTACAAAGAAGAAACCAAAAGGTTATTGAAGAGACACCTGCTCCGAATTTGCCCGAGGCCACAAGACAAAGAATGCGCAAGGCCTCGGAACAACTTGCCTCCTCCATCAACTACAAGTGTGCCGGAACCGTTGAGTTCATCTACGACCAAAAACGAGACGAGTTCTACTTTTTGGAAGTGAACGCTAGATTACAGGTGGAGCACCCGATTACCGAAATGGTTACGGGACTCGATCTTGTTGAATGGATGCTTTTAATTGCAGGAGAGATGTCCCCAGATTTTTCCAAACCCGTGCCCGTCACTGGAGCTTCTATGGAGGCCCGTCTTTATGCGGAAAACCCGGTGAAAGGGTTCATGCCGAGTCCCGGGCAACTAACAGAGGTCAAGTTCCCGGAATGGGCACGAGTGGACACATGGGTGAAAAAGGGCACGGTTGTGTCTGCGGAGTATGACCCCACGTTAGCTAAAATTGTGGTACATGGCACCGACAGAGCAGACGCTCTTCGTAAACTACGTGCTGCTTTAAACCAAGTTGTAGTACACGGGTGTATCACCAACGTTGACTACCTGAGATCTATTGCCGAGTCGGAGATGTTTGAAAAAGCTGAAATGCACACAAAGATCCTTGACACTTACGAGTACACCCCGCATGCGTTTGAGGTGACAAGTCCCGGAGCCTACACAACGGTGCAGGATTATCCAGGAAGAACCGGGTACTGGCGTATTGGTGTGCCTCCCTCGGGTCCCATGGACGACTACCATTTCCAGTTGGCTAACCGGATAGTTGGCAACCACAAGAGTGCGCCTGCTATTGAGCTAACGCTTTCGGGTCCCACACTTTTGTTCCATCACGAAGCTGTAGTTGCCGTAACAGGCGGAGAAGCTCCTGTTACTGTAGATGGGCACGCGGTTAAGATGAACCAGCCTTTGACTTTAAAACAGGGACAAAAGCTATCTGTAGGAAAGCTCACAAAGGGATGCAGAGCATACATCGCTGTACGCGAAGGAATCGATGTCACAGAGTACCTGGGGTCACGGTCCACTTTTGCCCTAGGTAATTTGGGAGGTTACAACGGGAGGGTTTTGAAATTAGGAGACGTTTTGTTCTTGGGGCAACCGAATTTGCCCGCATGCACCTTGCCTGCCCCTGTGTCCTTGCCCCTGGCGTGCCCCACGGGTCTTTTGCCCCTGATACCGGAAAAGGAGTGGCGTGTGGCGGTGACATGTGGCCCGCACGGGTCACCGGATTTTTTCAAGCAAGAATCGGTGGAGCAGTTCTTTGCGCAGCCTTGGAAGGTGCACTACAACTCTAACCGGTTCGGAGTGCGTCTTGTTGGTCCTAAACCGCAGTGGGCTCGTGCCGACGGAGGCGAAGGTGGGTTGCACCCTTCCAACGCTCATGACTATGTGTATTCGCTAGGGGCCATCAACTTTACAGGAGACGAGCCTGTGATCCTAACATGCGATGGCCCCTCGCTTGGCGGGTTCGTGTGTCAGGCGGTTGTGGCGCAGGCAGAGATGTGGAAAATCGGACAGGTCAAGCCCGGTGACATGATTCAATTTGTTCCCGTGTCCTTTGACGGGGCACGCGCCATGGCCCAATCGCAAGCCCGTGTCCTAGAGACTTTTGAGGGCAAGTTCCTGGAAACGGTACCGGGACTTTTGAAAGCCCCAGAGTCCCCTGTAATCCATGTCATCCCGGCGAGCGAAAGGTCACCAAAAGTGGTTTACAGACAGGCGGGAGACCGGTACGTTTTGGTGGAATACGGCGAGCTTGTGATGGACTTGAACGTGTCATACCGCGTACACTCGCTTATTGAAATGGTCACTAAACAAAAGACCCGTGGCATTGTGGAAATGTCCCAAGGTGTACGGTCTGTTCTTGTAGAGTTTTCCACCATCTCGCAAACAGAGCTTGTGGAGACCCTTTGTGCTTATGAACGAGAAATTGTCTTTGAGGACATGTGGAAGGTGACCTCTCGGGTCGTGCGTCTGCCCATGGCCTTTGAGGACACAAAGACTTTGAACGCGGTACAGAGATACAAGGAAACCATCCGCGCTTCTGCTCCGTGGTTACCGAATAACGTTGACTTTGTAGCCAAGATCAACGGTATTGAGAGGTCCGCTGTTAAGGACATGCTTTATGCGGCCCGTTTCTTAGTTTTGGGTCTCGGTGACGTGTTCCTTGGGGCCCCATGTGCCACGCCTTTGGACCCACGTCATAGATTCCTCGGCTCCAAATACAATCCGTCCCGTTCCTTCACTCCTAATGGAACCGTTGGAATCGGCGGCATGTACATGTGTATCTACACTATGGAGTCCCCCGGCGGGTACCAACTTGTTGGAAGAACGATTCCTATATGGGACAAGCTCGCTTTAGGAGAACACTCTGCCAAGTTCAACAAGGGACAGCCGTGGCTC